>JAAMXV010000671.1:0-250604 GCA_019693495.1 Axilococcus clingmanii | reverse complement strand
GCATCTTGATATTGTTGATACTCTGAGACCAGATCATTCATGTTGGACTCAGCCTCGGTGAACTCCATTTCATCCATACCCTCACCGGTGTACCAATGAAGGAAAGCTTTGCGGCGGAACATGGCAGTGAATTGCTCGCTAACACGCTTGAACATCTCCTGGATTGCTGTCGAGTTACCAATGAAGGTAGCACTCATTTTGAGACCCTTTGGTGGGATGTCACAGACTGAAGACTTGACATTGTTTGGAATCCACTCGACAAAGTAGCTGCTGTTTTTGTTTTGTACATTAAGCATCTGTTCATCTACTTCCTTCGTGGACATGCGGCCACGGAAGAGAGCAGAGGCAGTCAGGTAGCGACCATGGCGGGGATCTGCAGCACACATCATGTTTTTGGCATCCCACATTTGTTGTGTAAGTTCAGGTACAGTCAAGGCACGGTACAGCTGGCTACCACGAGAAGTCAATGGGCAGAAGCCAACCATGAAAAAGTGAAGGCGTGGGAAGGGAATCAAGTTGGTTGCAAGTTTACGCAAATCAGCATTGAGTTGGCCAGGGAAACGCAAACAACAGGTGACTCCTGACATAACGGCAGAGATCAAGTGGTTGAGGTCTCCAAAAGTGGGGGTGGTGAGCTTTAATGTGCGGAAACAGATGTCATAGAGAGCTTCATTATCAAGAATCATGCACTCATCAGCATTCTCAACCAGTTGATGGACAGACAGGGTGGCATTGTAAGGCTCTACGACAGTGTCACTAACTTTTGGAGATGGGACAACAGAGAAAGTCATCATCATCCTGTCTGGATATTCCTCTCTGATCTTGCTGATGAGGAGGGTGCCCATGCCAGATCCAGTGCCACCGCCAAGGGAATGGCAGAGTTGGAAGCCCTGGAGACAGTCGCAAGACTCTGCCTCCTTGCGCACCACATCCAGAACAGAGTCAATCAACTCAGCACCTTCAGTGTAGTGGCCCTTTGCCCAGTTGTTACCAGCACCAGTCTGGCCAAAAACAAAGTTGTCTGGGCGGAAGATTTGACCATATGGTCCAGCACGGACAGAATCCATGGTGCCTGGCTCTAAGTCCAGGAGGACTGCACGGGGAACATAACGTCCACCAGTTGCCTCATTATAATAGACATTGATTCGTTCAAGTTGAAGATCAGATTCACCGCAATAGGTTCCGGTTGGGTCGACACCGTGCTCATCACATACCACCTACAGACACGACTGAGTTCTAACGTCCGCCTCTTAAATCCCAATAACATAAAAATTTCAACTGTTACGTACCTCCCAGAACTTGGCACCTATTTGATTGCCGCACTGACCGGCCTGCGGACAATCAGATGGGGTCAGTCAACAATTGACATGTCTCGATGAGGCAACAGTTGATGCCTCGTGAAGCCTGTAGAACATTCAAACTACCTGAACATGAACTATTTCACGCATTTTTCAGCAACAAATCAAGTAACAGCGCGTCTGCGGAATGGAAATGTTTGAAGTGTTTGGAATCCGTGAGGTCCGAGCAATTTTAGAGCCTACAAACTCACTGTTACTAAGCTATAATAGTAATGGCTATAATGATCCATATGAGGAAATAGGGGGGACTTGAATACCATGTGGCTCTTTTCAAAGTCAAAGCATACCTTTCTTATTTCGTTCTTTCTTCTACTGTTTATGACACTACTGCTTATGAGAAGCATTTCAGGGGGAGGCACACTCAGCTTTTCAAAAAGGTGTCAATTCAGACAGCCACATAGTCTAGTTTAGATTTAAAGTTTGCAATGAATGAGAGCAAACCAGACAAGCACTTAAGCTTCCAAAGATCAGTTAACAGTGTTCAAATTCTGAAATGGACACTGCATACTCCCAAGTTCGCTTAGTCTCCAAACTCAATGAAGCAGAGAGACGTATAAAGAATATTGAAGTGCCGCTCCTAAATAAAAACTTGACCCCACTTTTAGCTGCTGAGTCAACTGACAAGTGCGAGTTGCAGAGCCTTCGCAATGAAAATGAACGGTTAACATCTGCTTTGAATGACTCTTACTCCAAGATTCAACTTCAAACAGAAAAAATACAAGAATTAGCTACGCGCATAGATGAATTAAGTGTTTCCAAACTTGAGCGGATCGATGAGGCCAGGGTTCTTTTCGAAGAGAAGGAAGTATTGAGAGCAAGATTATGTATGGCACAGAGTGATGATCTGGGATTTCCGAGGTTTTTGAAATATAAACAGGCAGTTAAGTTATTAAGAAGTAAGTTATCAGAAAAACAGGCATGGATGCCCCCTGAGACTGTTGCAAAGCTGGAGCAAGAGGTAAAGGAGTGGAAGGGCATTGCTGAGGAAGCCGAGCATAGGTTGCGACGTGCGAGTGAGCAAGCGGAACTAGCATATGGGCATGCCCTGTCTGTAGGCAACAGTAGATCCCATGCTTTGGAGCTGAAAGCTGTACATTTCAACAAGGAATTGAAAGAAGTGACAATGAAGGCTGACTATTTGGCCAAAGAGGTAGAGATTCTTAGACGAGAATCAATTCTCATGAAGGGACTACAGCCACACACACGAATTCCATTGTTGAATTTGAGCAATCGTGTAAGTTGACTATTCTTTCCATAAGCTATTACACACACCAAAGGCAATGCTTGCCTCAAAATTTTATAGAAGCAGTAAACCACTCCCAACCACAATTGACCTACCACATCAAACCAACAAAGACTCCCCATCATCCCTTTGCTTTGAAGAGACAACTCTTGCATTCATAATATCTTGTAAAAAAGCTCATACGTCACTTGCTTGAGCCAAACAGGAACTTGCCTGTCAGGGCCTTTATATTCAAACAAAAGGAACAAAACGAAATAAGATAGAGGAACTGTAGAAAATATAATCATTCGTTTGAATGAAGCACAGACACCAAATACTCCCAAAATTTAATTCCAGTCTCATCGGAAAAACCACACATTTGGATAAAATTCATCTAGGGAAGAGGTTATAGAGGGCCCAAAGGGAAGGGCTCAGGCTCGCCTGCCATGTCTCCCATGCTCACAAATAGCACTGGTCGGCACCTCTTGTCCTCATGCAACAAGCTACTATTCTGAAAATGAGCAACCAATGCAGATTTGCCCTGGATTCTGCCATATGAGATAGCACAGACCTTTTCAGAATTAAATTTAGGCCATTTCTTTCCGTGGAATTCCTCGACAAGAGGGGGAATATGCCTTGGGGATGTCATATTGATGAAAGCATACCCGACATTGCACTTGTTCTTGAAATCAATGGGGAGATAAAAGAAATCAAATGTCCCACGAAACTTCTCTTCGAGGAGTGACAGCAGCATTTTTTGGGTATACTTGTTGGGTATGTTTTTGATCATGAGCGTCGTCCTTTTGTCTTCCCCGGCATTGATTCTAACGATGTCCAATGAGTATAGGCGTTCTTGCTGTGCCCTGCGCTCGGCTTCTGCCCCAGCGTCCAACGGCCTCCGAGCCAAGCGACCGCCCAAAGGGGGCTCCACACGACGAGCGTTGAGATTTCCTAGAAAAGCGCTATTCAAATTATATGATCCCGCTACTTGCTGCTGTACCAGGGCTTGCTGAAGGGCCACAAGCTGTTGAGCCTGCTGCCTTTGATGCTGTTGAATCAAAGCTACATTGAGTTGTTGCTGCTGTGCAAGGGCTTCCTGCAATTGGACTGCAGTCATATCATTTGGCCAAACACCCGAGCTTGCTGGACTGCTCCCCAAAGCTGATGCTTGTGGCCAGAGGCTCCCTGTTGAAGCTATCCCTCTCAGGCCAGCCACGGATGATGGCCCTTGTTGAGCTGCTGATAGATGTAACAAATCTCCTGTACTCATACTTCCAAGGACAGTGTTATTATTGTTGCGATTCATAGCTCCATCTAATGACATTTCACTCAGGCTCCTGCTCATGCCTGCCAAAAGATCATTGGCTGAGATGGCTCCCTGCATCAACTGGGAAGATGCCGAGAGACTCTGCAAGCGCTGCTGCTGGTTGGCAAACGATGCAGCCGTAGACCCCATTGTTCTAGCACCCAAATTCACTTGTGACAAAATGTCTGGGAATTGAAGTTCTGATGAAGACGACCTGCAATGAACCTGAGTAGGTGGCGCCCCTGCATCGAGCACCAACAGTTTGTGTCCCAGGTCTGGAGAACGGGTAATGGCTGCTCGAGCACTGGTAGCATGTCGGGCATCATAAAACTCTACTAATTTGAAGCCTGGGTTATCTGGTGCATCTGTAACATCTTTGATTTCCCCATAGAGAGAGAAAAGCTGCCAAATTTCTGCCGTTGGCAATGCTGTATGATCTGAACTACTACTGCTGCTGCTCGATCTACCTACTACTACTGATCCCTCCCTGCATGGGCCCGGGGAGAATACAACATCGATGTACGTACCATCCTGACCAGCTGGGGCCCCATGCAAGGTGTGATGAGCCAGTGTTGCCGCCCTGATATCGTGATAACTGAGCATAACATAGCCCCGATATGTAGAAGCTGTATACAAACTCGCAATCTCACCAAAGTTCTCAAAAAGGGTTCTGACTTGTTGCTCAGTGACGTTGGCTGGCAGCCCCCTCACGAGCAATGTCCTCGACAGCTCATCATGACTGGGCAGCTGGCCCATCAATGCTAGATCAGGAAGGCTAGGAGGTGCTGATGTTGTTGTTCCACCATCGGCAACTGAGTGTTGATCTAGGGCAAACAAATCTTGGTCAGATCCCCTGAGCGAATGTCTACCCTCATCCCCTTCAGCTATGTCAGGCAGGGACACCCTGCTTCCATGTTGGAGCTGGCCCAAAGAGCCGTACAACCGTTGGATGGTTGCCATATTGGGAGTCATATCTGCTCCTGTATTATAGTGAGTAAAAAGGCTTTGCTGGGAAGAAGACTCAGTGAGTCCTGGGATAATAGACCCTATGTCTTGTTTATGTGTTGACCAGCTGACCGTGGCATCGCAACCTTCCATGGCCTGTGCGAAACAGAGAACAGAATCAATTTCTATTGACAGCCTTGTCTCAATCCAAAAGTATAATCTCAGAAATGCCGATGTGTGAGACGCTATAGGAAACTCACCTCGGCTTAAGTCGCGCAGTGTGATGGCAATCGCCCACTCTCTAACAAATGGACACAAGATTCATACAAAATTTGACTACAAAGCAACACACTTCAAATTCTAAAACACTGTTCAAGGAAAGGCGTCCAAAGTGCCACACCAAGATAGACCAGCTAGTTTTAACTTGTAATGATAAGAATAGGAACAAACAGGCCTTTAGTAAGACTAATGAACGAAAATAGAGAATGAAGTTCTTGTCGGATGTGTGTAAAGGGATGTATTATCAACGCTGAAGCATCAGATATTGCTGTTCACGTGATGCTCTGCTTCAACACACTGGCCGCGGAATCTCCCGGAGGACTCATTTCAAAGTGTAAGAATATTGCGTGCTGCTGGTGCATGCCGTTCCTCCCAAACCCATGTCCAGAACATTGGATTGTTGATTCAACTGCCTACACTAGAAGGCAGAACCTCGAGGCGGCTTACTTAAGCATAGTATTGGATGACAACTACATCCCCATCCAACCCTGCAGCGGCCACAGAAGACGAGTTCGAAACCGATCTAATGCTTTTGTTAAACGAGCCTGATGTCAACAGAAATTACAAAAGCAGAAAGCGGAGACGGCCGGATGTTTTCTCTGTCCCAGCTCCTCTGCCGAGTCCTCGACTCAACTCGTTGAGCGAGCCTATCACCTTGCACATACTGAGTCTCTTGTCAGCAGAGGACCTCATGTCAATCATGGGCACCTGCAGCCATTTTAATAGTCTAGGGAGAAACGACTTGCTATGGCACCATCTCTACAAAACTCGTTGGCAAGGAGAGCCGCCAATCGAGATAGGGAATGATGCAGCTTCAGGCCGAACCTCCTGGCTTGTGACATATAAAGAAAGAGACGGTTTAGAAGTGCAATCCATCAGTAGTGTCGAACAGCCACTGCAGGTTATATATAGGCAGCGTGCGTATGCAAAGCGATCCGAGCCACCACCAGCATGTACCATGCATTCAGTGTGTAGCAAAAACAGGACACAAGTCTTGGTAGATTCATTCAGAAGGGCAAGAGGCCTTACTATAAACAGTAATGCTAATAATACAGGGTGTGTTGATACCATGTGTACTTTTAGTCATGTAACTACCAATGTGTGGATGTGTGAAGCGTGTGGCAGGGTACATGTGTGTGAAGATGTATGCGCGGAGGGAGGAGTCGACCCCATGTCTCATGTATTGATATGCCCCATCAGCGGCAGGTGTTTTGTAGATAGATTAGTGAGTGAGTTTGAAGAAGATAAGGCAGCTGCAGACGACGGAATGACTGCGGCTGCTGAAGATTGGAATGCTGAGGAGGGGATGGGCGGGCGACTGGGTCGAGCCTTCTATGCTGGGTACAACGCTGATGAAGGAGAGTTGCTGTACAAATTTGGGATTCGTCTTTAATTTAACAATGAATTAACTGTCAAATTCTTTGAGAAAAATGAAATGTATTAGAATGGCGCCTCCAATCGCCCTCCATATATTGTACATGAGCTTGGCCATCCAGACAGCCCATAAGGCCTTGAGCCTCAGAACCTCCCAACTTAAAAATGGTATAAAGACAAATAAGAATCCAGCCACCATGTAATTACGAATGTAAATAAAGCTATGTGATGCATACATCAGTCCATCATATACAAAGACAACAGCATTAACCGGCTGTGAAACGACAAGCACCACCCAGGCAGCGTCCAACACCTCGATGCAGTCCTCGGAGTCTGTAAAGAGATTGATAATGTACGGTTGCCAACAATGAAAAACAGCAGCAGCAACTATTCCAAATACAAGACCAGATAGAGCTACTCTAAATACGAGTTGTTGCATTCGTTTTTTGGCGTCTAGGGCCAGGAGAGGATCATGCGCCTGGGCAGCTATCCTGGACCCCAGCACAATCCCCGCTGCAGCCAGTCCATCTACCAGATAGCTGATTAATGTCCAGAGCTGGCTCACTATTGAATGAGCTGCCAACGAGGCTGTTCCTAACCTTGAAGCAGCAATCAATGCCATGAAAAAACTGGCTTGCATAACAAGAGACCGTAATAACATGGCAAACCCGTCCCTCACAAAATCGAGCAGATGGTCTTGGCCCTCCTCTTCCTCCTCATCATCATCATCTTCTTCGCCTTCATATCCAGCAGACTCTGATATCAATGGTTCTGTGGCAAGTTCTTCAACTGTCTGTACTTTCCTCCAGAATATACAGTATGTCTTGTCAGCCTCAGCTGGTGGCAGCAGGATGATCATAAGGATGGCACAGATTGCTTGTAAAAACTGGCATGCTAGTGTAACAACACCAAACATTTCTAGTCTGTGAATAGAAGGGAAGACATCTAACACAATAACAATACAACTTCCAAAAAGCTCCAGAAGGGAAAAAATAGAGATCAGGGCAGCCCCTGCGCTGACACGATGAAACCCTTGTAGAATGCCAATGCATGCCATGTTCAACAATATTATTGGGACAGACAATATTCGAAGCTCCCAGTAGCCCTGCGCTTGAAATGCGACATCAGAGTCGAGGTTTAATACCTTCTTGTCTATTGTGTCTTTCAAAGCAAAAAGAATGAGGGAGGCAATGATACCAGACAGCAAAGCAAAACCGAGAGCTATTCTGACGCGATATCCAAGTTCCACCCACCGTTTTCTACCGACGCTATGGCCAACCTTGGAGCTGACACCATCTACAAGAAAATTAAAAAGTCGTGTCCCAAATCCAATGGTCACTGCAACAGCGGCAAATGCAGCCAATGCCTGTTCACCATTTTCAGAAAGATTCCCAAGGAGTGCTGTCTGGCCGAGCGTCGTCAAGGGTGGTGCAGCTGCACGTAGTGAGAGATCTTAGGCATCTTTGAACTTGGACCATCATGCATATCACTCTACAGTTAGAAACATACCGTTTAATATAATTGCAGGTATTGCGACTCCTGATATTGCTCTCCATGTCGAAGACATTGGACGTTGAGGGACGTTCAACCCTTCACCCAGGGAATCTGTGGAAATGACCGCATTATCTTTGACTCAGGGAATTTCGTACTAAAATGAGGCTCATGAAGCCGTAGGCAATGTTGAGAATCTGGACCAAGGAATCTTAGGCGACCTTGAACAGACGTGATTTGATACTGTCGCTGTGACAGTGCCCTCATTGAGGCCTAGTCATTGGTGGGATGTGCTTCCTGAACACCACATCATAGGTATTGATGTACAAGACCATTGTAGACTAGACTTTGCTTACACTCAATGAAACGATCAATCAATTGATAGAGTAGAATGAGAAGGATAGAGCCATGCCACCAACAAGTGATCACCAGTACTGTGAGACTGGTAGCTCTCTTGCGGGCGCATCTGTGTATTCAGAACAAAATCTAGACAGATGTTGACAATCAATTTTTAATTAGTATTTGTATAAAATCAAAACTGCGACTATATCGTTTCGATACATAAATTTGCAATACATGCATGTAAATTCCTAAGGCATCCGTCCCAAGATGGCAGACCACATAAAGCTGGGAGATGAACTGCTTATTGAAATCAATGGGGAGAAGAAGCTGTTTGTCACTATGAAAACGCACATGTATGTACACCACGCTTTATGTAACTGCTATCATTCTCAGGACCGCCAGCACTGACGGCCAGCGTATTGCAGCAAAATAAAGCTTGGACCTGGCCTTTTTCCCATTGAGCCATTTTTAAATTGCCCCTGGGGATCTGTTTTCACTCAATCAGCTACAGATCCGAAAGTTCTAGAGCGCATCGACCATGTGCCACTACAAATGTGGGAGGAGAATTCACCGGTTGAAATTGAAAAGAACAATAGCACAATTGTCGATGCTGGGCACCTCGCCCAAGGCCTCACTCAGGAAGAAATTATTCGTATGAAGGAAGATGGAACGTCTGCTGAAGACATTATAGCTGCACTTACAGCTAATAATGCCACTTTTGTCAACAAAACCGAGTTTTCTCAAGAAAAGTATAAGAGAAGAAAATCCAAAAAGTATGGTGTTCACGTCTGCGTTCGTAGACCCACGGCAACATCAATATGTGAGGCCATGTACGTGAAACATCCTGGTAAAATAGGTGGTCTGAGAGTGGATACCTTAGCTTTAATGCTGAGCCTTGCAAATGTAGGGGCCTATGCAAGAGTGCTCATTGTGGAGACATGTGGAGGGTTGGTTACGGGAGCAGTCGCGGAGCGCTTGGGTGGTTTTGGAAGCATAACCACAGCATATCTTGGAGACAAGCCACCAAGTTTGCCCTACATCAAAACATTTAATTTTCCGGATCAAGTTGAGGGCATTATTAGTAGAGTGGCACTGAAGGAGTTGACAGAGGAGTCAAAGCCCCTCTTCGATAGTTGCATAGTGTGCTCAACTGGGAATAGCCCTTCGTTGCTAAGACATGTGCTGCACCTGCTAGAGCCATCATCTCAATTTGCTGTCTATTGCTCCTACTTGCATCCAATGACTGAGCTGCATAGATATTTAAAGCATGCTGGATCTGCACTCCATGTAGATATTAAGGAATTATTTATGAGGGAGCATCAAGTGGCTCCTAGTCGCACCCACCCCAATGTGAATATGAACCATGGGGGTGGGTATATCCTTTCTGGTACTACAATCATACCACAAGAACGGAAGGAGTATGCTGCATCAAATGCTCTTAATGGTGATGACTGCTTGTTAAAAAGACAGTGCCTTGATTCTGATTGAGCATGTTTTTCTTTAGGGTTGGAGGGATGAAAGTAACTAGTATTGGGACATTAAATACAATTACACCATTTTGTTATAATATAAATAAATAGATAGAGTGCATTTTGCACTGTGTAGTTTTTAATAGGACGAAAATATGCAGATTTATACAATATGGAAGTCATGGGCTCGTAGTTTGATGATCCCCATCGGATTGCTCTAGGGCCAGTCTAGAAGGCTTCCTACCTACTACTGGCTGTCTATCAACAACAGCCCTGTGCAAGCACATTGGTGCCTTTTCATCTTCTACTACGTCATCTGTTCCCGCCTTTAGATGAAAAAGCTTCATCAGTGTAGCTCGCCTTAAGTCAAGTTCACTCTCTCCATCTCTTTCCGTCGGTGAGGGCGGCAGCCTGTCTGCCATCTTCATTGGAGATGGTCCTGTCCTGGCACCTAATCCTACAGGACTGCATTTCATGGGTAATGGTGTCATTGAGCTGTGGGATGCTGAGAAAGGAGCTGGGGAGCATTCAGCAGAGGAGCACAGCATAATGTCTGAGGAGGATGGCTCCTGGAAACACTTGTCAAACTCTGAAGCAACACTTTGTGTTGCAAAGCGTTTAGTGGCACGGAAATTGTCGAGCAAATCAGCATCATGACTGGCCCATGAAGGTATATTAAGGGTCACAGGGCTTCTTTGCCCTGTCACTTTAGATGTTCGCTGCCTCTTACCCAACCGATTTGGGGTGTGATCATCCATAAGTAGCTTAAAACCAACCTATACTATGCAGCCTCCAACATATTTGACCGTCATGCATACTCAAAAAATGAATTTATTGTACTTATAGAAAGGTTTGTAACGACTGACAAAGTTTATGGCAGTTTGCGCAACTCGTATACTACGTAGTAGGCGCGCGAGACAATGCCCTGAGTGATTATCATGAATCCGGCAGAGTTCAAGGGCAGTTTACATAGATATACACATTTCTAGTGCGGAAAGCACCTCACGAAACAGCTTACACTCCGTACCTCAGCCGAGATCATTTACTTGCCATGGCTTTTCAAAGCAAGGTTGCTAACTTTGTCGGCTCTTTGCATGTCAGAAACAAGATTGATGAGTCGACGAGTTCCAAAGAGGATCCAACACCGAGTAAGTCCATTTTGTGTTTCTGCAAGGCAACCCGACGTCATATTCTCACTCAGCTGGCCGGCAGTATACTTGCTTGATGAAGTTGCTCGACTGGTAGGGAGCAAGGCAGAGAATGTCACTGCAGCAGTTGAAACTCTGGTGAACCGTTTACAGGCGCGCTCTCCAGTGGTGAAACAGAAGGCTTTGCGTGTCATCAAGCACTGCTGCATCAAAGGAAGCCCAGAGTTCAAGAGATCTATGGCCCGTCAGTCAGCAATTGTCAGAGACCTTACAAATTTCAGGTGCCCCCCTGACCCATTCAAAGGTGATATTCCATGGAAGAGGGTGCAAGAGGCTGCTCGAGAGGCACTCGCTGCCCTTCATGCAGCCCCAACCATAAGTCACACATATGAGCCCTCCAATTCTTCTGGAGCTTTGGGCAGCAGAATACAAGGTTTTGGAAGCGATGCAATTCAGTCCACATCGTCAACAAAATACGAAGGTGATATTGGAGTTTACAAATCTCATAAATTGATGGCATTTGGAAATTCTCCTATGGATCCATCAGCGGCGCAACGAGGGCTCATGAACACATTGTCCAGCAGTGTGAAAACTTTAGGAGATCGTGCAACGGGTGCGATACATAGACCAAACCATCAGCGTCTTTACTCAGGAGACGGGGATTTTGGCGGGACGGTTCAAAGAACTCAGGATGCTGTAATTGTGAGGCAGCCTGGTGCTGGGGTTACTACAAGCATTGAACAAGGAGCCCCCAAAAGTGCCGAGGGTAGGGTAGTGAATACATTTTGCCAGTCATCTGGGCTTAGAGCAACTCCAAGTGGAGAAGATCTTAGGACGTTCATGCAAACTATATGTGTCTTGGATGCAACTGCAGTTAGTCAATTATTGCTTAAAAAAGTGGAGTCAAGCCCCTGGCAGGAAGCCCTGCGATCGCTCTGCGCACTAGAGGCCGTCATCAGCGCCGGCGGGCAGATGGGAGGAGAAATGGCAGTATACTGTCAAAGCAATCCCTCTTCCTTGAGAAAGGCAACCTTGCATCCCCAGAGTACAGTCAAGCACCATGCACATAGCGTATTAAAGCTGATAGGTGCAGAGACGTTGCCTGGAGAGTCGCACTCTTTGCATGGGGGACCCCAGACACACCCAGATTTGCTGTTAGGGGAGGAGTCGCATGATCTCAAGCCCTCCACACACCAGACAGATGTAGAAGGGATGGATAGCTTGCTTGCAGGTTTGACCATGGCATCATCTACATCTACGGTAGAAACGAATACAAATGTAGATCAAATATTTGGTCTAGATGTTCCAGCTGCCACTCCAGTTGAGACCAGAGCAGGTGATTTTGACCTCATGGGGGACTTCCAAAGCGCCACTGTACCAGTGGCTCAGACCTTGACTTCAAGTCCAACGTTTGGAGTTGATGGCGGAGCAGGGATTGATCTATTGGACACCATGATGGTGCCTTCACTGTTGACACCAGTTTCTCCGCCTGCTGCAAAAATGGCTGTGAAAGCGCCTGTTTATGACACCAATAACACATCCATGATGAACTCGTTGAGCAGAGCAAAGAGTAGCATGGAAATGCCACCTTCAAAGGACACTGACTTCAGTTTTATTACAAATCACATGAACACATTAAAGAAGAAATAGGTCAACGGTTTTGAAATCTGATGAGCCTGAGCCCAGCATAGGATATTCCCTTAAAGATGGGAATGAAGCCGAAACAAAAAAGTATAGTCCATGGAACAAAGCTTCCTGTAAAACCATATACGTTGGCAACGTACTGCTTCACTGTAATACTTTCTCCACTGGGAAGCTTTGTCAGAGTCTCTACATCACTCAGTTGATTACCCACGAGGCCATAGAGTGTATAGGATAAGGGATTGATCCAGTATGCCCAGATCCACCCAGCTGGTATTTGGGGCCTTGCCCTCAAAAACCCGCTAAACAGCTGCAGACATGATAAGAGCACTGCAAAAGTAGCTGAAGCAAGTTCTAGGGATGGTGTAATATGCACCAATGCTTGACCAAGATAGCAAAAGTAAGTGACAGTCAAAAACATGACGCCAAAGAACCAGAAGAATTTGGAGGTGTCTGCTGCAAAACCAATCATCCAGTACACAATACAGGAGTACATAATAGATTGTGCCAATAAGTATGGCAATTCAACCAAAGCTTCTGATACTGTGTATGCAAGGCAGCTATAGTAGTTTGCAGTCCTTTCACGATAATAGACCACCCTTTTACGGAGGGTAACCTCTTCTACCAAAATGGCGTTGACTGCTCCGATGAACAGGACAGATGCAAATGCTGCTCCTGAGATGTTTATAATACCAGTGTATGTGGTGTAATTTGTGCCTTGATCAAAATATAAAGTGCCATAGACGATTGCAATCAACAAACATGTCACCATCCGAGTCGCATTGTATGAGGTGTCGCGGTAGTACGCCCTGCTGTCCCTCATCAACAGTTCTTTCAATTGCTTGTGCCAGGGGTGTTGAGACACATGGCCAAATGTGTCCTCTGACATCACCTCTTTCAATGCTTGTATCTGTGTTAGAGCTCTCTGATAGAGCTCACTAGTCTCAAAGAGTCTGGCAAAATTGACTCCCTTCTTTGTTTCCATGGCGGGGGATGTCACATCCAGCATCCAATCTGCTGGGTTGACTCCCTTTTGAATAGGCGCCACCTGGGGGCAGCTTTCTAGATACGGAATGAGATCATTGTGCACTGACCCAAAAAATATTGTTTCGCCACCTGGTTTCAAGAGCAAGAGTTCATCGAAGCCTGGCCTCATAAAAATTGCCAAAGAGGGTTGATGTATCGTGCAGACCACGGTTCTACCTGTGTCAACTGTGTTCCTGATAGCTCTCATGACGATTGCAGCAGCACGTGAGTCCAAGCCCTGCAATAAGGAAAACACCATGACTTTAGATAGAAAAGCAAAAGAACGCACCAAAAACACCAACAACAACAGAAATAACTGTGTATGTGTGGAAAAAGGGGGAGTACAACACCTACCGAGGTTGGCTCATCACAAAACAGTATAGACGGGCTTGCGCAAAATTCAATAGCTAGCGTCAGCCTCTTTCTCTGTTCCATACTCAGTCCACTGACACCGGGTGTGCCCACTCGACTGTCCCCTATGCACTGCAGTTCTACCAAATCCATGACATACCTCACAAATTCCTCACTCTCGGCCTTACTGATGTGGGGAGGCAAGCGTAACCGGGCACTGAACTGTAAGGCTTCGTGCACAGTGGCAAAGGGCTCGTGAATGTCTTCTTGTTCAACGTACCCACTAATTCTTGAAAATAAATTGGCCTTCATGGGTTGACCTCCTACTAAGATCTCCCCGGTGATGCTACCCCCCGTCTTTCGGTTTGCCAGACAATCTAGCAGCGTTGTTTTACCGGCCCCAGATGCACCCATGAGTGCAGTCAAAACACCTGGCCTGAAGCTAGCTGTAATACCTTTCAATAATTTAATCTCCCCCTTTTCTGGATGAGATACACTGTACTTGAGATCTTTCATCGCCAAAGAAACTTTTGGAAAAGGTATTGGGGATGATTGAGTTTGGGGGGGTGGACCCCCCAATACTAATACGCTCCGTGGAGAATCATTCGTTGCAGCGTGCACCCGCTCCTTGGGAGCATTCAGATATGTGAGCCCAAATATCATGACTGAAACATTGAGTACAGCAGCTCCAAAACCCCATGCAAAGATAGATATATAGACAATAGAATATCCTGCAGAAGTACTATACCCCCAACTTGACAGGAACGAGTCGCTGACGGTCTGATTCCAATTCGAAGATGTCAGTTCATTTACTTGTATAGATTGCAGCCAATATGCCCAGGGATTTGCCCTGTACACTCCATTCCATACCACTGGAATGCTATTTGGGTTGATGACGAATCCAGCTGTATTAACCAGGATGAGGATCAGAAAGGACTGCACTGCATTCGTGATTGAGTACTTCCTAAACAGGGATGCGAGTGCGCTATAGAGCGTCAACGAAAAGATCTCCGTACAGAAACATATGGCATAGAATGCTATGAATCTGCCAAATGACGGCGCAAACCCTACGGTCCAGTAGACTATAATTGTCCACAGGAAAGAATCTAGCAGCCTCCACGGGATCCGGATGAGAATGTGCGACAGTCCAAAGCACCATGCCGGAAATAAACGCGCATTCCTTTGTTTATAGAAGGCAGGTAGTTGGGCAAGCATTGTATAAGCATCTGGACTAGGGTTCATTCCCAGAAATGTCACTGAGAAGAACCCCACTGCAAGGAACAAGTAAGCATCTTCTTCACCTGTTGTCTCCAGCTGGAGAAACATGGTGCTCGTAAGAAATGCAGTAAAGATAGTTTGAATCAACCTGATACCGGCGAGAGTCAATGTTCTTTTCTCCAGGGTGATCCCTCTCCTCAAACAGCATTTGAGGAGATTCAACCTTCCCCGACCGTATGGGGCATATGTTAAGACCGACTCATTGCACCCCTCTCTGGGCAGAAATGGTTCTCCAAGTTGCTCTGCCCTCGTATGACCAGTCTCTAGTGCATGCGCCTCCATTTCTAGAGCACCGACTGGCTTGTAGCTGCCACGAGCCCAGTAGTTTTGCTGATCACTGGTAGTCAGAACTTCTTGCACAAAGTCTGCGGTTGCTGTGTACTCTGGACAGTCAAACCCTAAGCTTTGAAAGTATGGCAGAACATCATCTTTATTGCCATGGAAAACTATTCTTCCTTCAGTCAGAAGAATGACATCTTGAAAGAGATCAAATACCTCAGGGGCTGGCTGCAGCAGTGCAATCAAAAATGTCCCATCCAACGTCTTGGCAAAGTACCTGAACATCCTAATCATATCAGCAGTGGTGGTCGCATCTAGTCCAGTGGAAATCTCATCACAGAAAAATGCCCTGACTGTGCCAACTAGACATTCTGCAGTGGAAACTCGCTTTCTTTGACCACCTGATATACCCCTCAATAGAGCATTACCAATAACAGTATCCTTGCATCCTTCCAAGCCAAGTGCCCTCAGGACCAGCAGGGTTGTAATATCTCCTTGTGAAGACATTTTAGCCATGGCTTTCATGAGAGCCACTGCATTTGGGTCTGGCTGAATACCCAACTCTTCTTCCCTTCGTGCACATTCCTTCAGAAGGACATTGAACAATTTGGAACCCTGCACCTGTCCACTGAAATCCAATGTCTCTTGGACCGTTAATTCAGGGTAGTGAAGGTCATTTTGAGCAATGTATGCACTCGTTCTCTGTGGATAGAACTTGGAGAATTCAACTCCATTGTAGGTCAACTCCTCTGCATGCATTTTGAGGTCGTTGTCCAATTGTCCAGCCAAAGCTTTAAGAAAGAGAGATTTGCCAGACCCAGGGGGAGCCAGAAGTAAAGTAATTCTACCAGGTTTGAGGACTCCTGAAGATGGGTGTAAAAGCACTTTTTTGGTCCTTATAGAGGAGATTGAGAGCTTGTTATAGCGGATCTCACAACTGGGCTGTCGCAAATTGACCCTATCAAAGCGCTCCTTGAAAATCGACATGACAGCTTGCTCACTGCGAGGAAACTCTGTAGAATGTTCATGTATGGCACTTTCAAGAATAGCACTAGCTTTCTCAGCCTTGAGCTTGCGCAGATCGACAACTTCCCAGAATCCTCGTGGGTTGCGGACCAAGACCATTTTGCCCTGTACACAGAGGACGGGACGTTGGAGACCACCTTTGATGAAGAGTGTGCGTTTCGTGGGATGGAATTTTGAAAGATGCATACCTGAGAAATGTCATCAGAGTACAAATCCTCTAGATTGGCTCTTAGAAGGTCTTGAAGATCTTGCAGGTGGCTGGTCTGCCGGATTGAATTGCTGCAATCACTATGGCTCGGGAGAACGTTCATAGTCCACAGCTATTACTACAAGGTTCAATAACACATTGCAATCCTGAAACGTGGAGAATGAGGACCCAAGGGTTTTAAATTTCCATTCTTTCTACCTTGAAACGTCGCAATTGCAGCCGTGGGCCGAATCCTGCCTACCAAGCCAAGCGTGAAGGTGGCTTGCTACCTCACGAGCCTCATCCCTTGTGTCCACGGCTCGGGATGAAGGTTAACGAAGATAAAGTCAGCGACCGCAAACTTCAGCATCTTGTTCTAAGTTATGATAATAGAGTAGCTGTGTTAAACTCGTGTTGATAAGGCTGCATTCAGTAAAGTCGGCAGAATGGCATTCACCTTGGCTCAGCAGATGTCTAGACTTTCCGTTAGCAATAATCAGGTACGCATACAATATTGAGCCATATAGGGGACAGTGTTTTCGTGTGTTCCTTCCGTAAAGTGGTCCATCATAACCATCCTCGCATGCTCTGCAGACGCTGAAGACCTTTGAGGGCTTCAAGGCTGTTGGTACATACAAAGCAACTGCTTCTCTTCAAGTTAGACAGGTATGTACCTCGTGCATTGTGCTTCAATTCTGAGCAGTCCCCTGACCTACTACTCGCATCCTATACAGGCTGTTTTCCAACGCCGCACACCATTCAAAGTTGAAGCAGCACGTGTTGGTGGTGTGGAAATCCCTAACAACAAATATGTTGAGTATTCTCTGCAATACATATATGGTATTGGTCCCACAACTGCCAAGGCTATCATCAGAGACACCGGTGTTGACAACAAGCGCACCAGAGAGCTTAGCGAGGACGAATTGACTAAGCTTCGTGAGGAAGTGGACAAGTATACAACTGAAGGTGACTTGAGAAGGTTCAATGCTCTTAATATCAAGCGATTGAAAGAAATCGGTTCCTACCGCGGCAGGCGTCACATTAACAGCTTGCCGGTTAGGGGTCAACGCACTAAGAACAATGCCAGAACTCGCAAGGGTAAGGCTTCACCCATTGCAGGCAAGAAGATTGGTCGTAAATAAAATGCACTCTGTGTAATATAAATCTGGCAGTCAAATTACAATAATGATCATCGGATGCCAGCCTTGCCACTTTGCTGCAGCGCACTGACAAGGGCTCATCAGTGGGCCTGAGAATAGTTCCAATAACTGAATAGTATGCACTCTTTCAGCTACAGTTGTTTAGCTTAGTGCAATATAGACAGCTTTCGTCTCTGTACACTTCCTATACGTTGATTTTGCCGGAGAGCAATCTATGCGGTTTACAAAAGCTTCAAATTATCAGAGAGTCGCTTTTGTCCCAGCTAAGAAGTCTGATGCACATACTCTTGATCCTCAAAAGTTGGGTTTGATCCCATTGAATGACGTTATTGTAGAGGTATGTCCAAAGCATGCAGACTGAATTGTTTTGTTACTTCTTTGGGTTGCAAGTTTTTGAGCTTTGTGAAAGTATCATGCATGTTACTGGCTGTATACGTGTTAAGCATATATGTTAGACTGCAATACCTCACCAATTACAGACTTTCAACGGCACAATGAAACAAAGGCACAGTGACCCGAGTCGGCCCACTGTGCCTGCAAAGAGAGACGCTACAGAGCTCTTTCGGGAGCAAGATCTTCAGATGGCTTGGTTGCAGACTCGCAAGCCGGTAAGTACCACAGTAATGAATAGATGCGGATGTAATTAGTGGCCAACACCGTCCATGAGCTCACAGGGAGCTGGTTTGAGGAACTTGGGCAACACTTGCTTTATGAATTCTGTGCTCCAATGCCTCATTCATACTCCCCCACTAGCGGAGCTATTTCTTTCTGACTTTAATTTACATTCATCTTCATCCAATAACTTTGACCCCTTGACTTTGACTCGAGAGCTGTTGAGAAAGTCCTTGACCACACGTGGCTACGTTCAACCGACTATGTTGGCCAAGTCACTGAAACGCATCAGTAGAAGGTACGTAGCTATGTTTAAAATTTCTACACACTACCAGGGTGGTTGATGATATAGAAGCAGAGAACTGCACCCACACTTCAGTTTTTGAAGATGGCAGTATGTGATCAGCATACCATACAAGTCATAGTTACACTGACACCCAGTGGAATTTCCCGACTCCATGTCTCCATATTTTCTATTTTCATCACTGAACAGAAATCCCCCATCTTTTCCATCATAGTTTTCGGCTAGGAAGACAAGAAGATGCTCATGAGTACCTCATAGCTCTGTTGGATGCCATACATGAGTCTTCCCTTGCTGCCACACACCCCAAACCAAGCCATGAGGTGGCCTTGACATCTTTCATTTACAGGATATTTGGTGGACGTACTCGCTCTCAAATCAAGTGTAGCCAGTGTAGTTATGAAAGTAACACATACGAGCCTTTTCTAAATTTGAGTTTGGAGGTTACGAGGGCATCTACTGTAGACCGTGCTCTAGAGAAGTTTACAGAGGGCGAAGTGTTGGATGGAGCCAACAAGTACAGATGCTCAAGACAGAACAGTCCTGTGAGAGCTGTAAAGAGAATGACTGTGGAGTCACCTCCAAATATCCTGGTGCTGCAGCTGAAGAGGTTTGAGTATATGCATTCAGGAAGAAAGATCGATAAAAGGGTGGAATACGGCACCAGCTTGGATATGGCTCCATACATGTCCCAAAGACCAGCCACGGGAAGGTTGGTCTACGACTTGTATGCTGTCTTGGTGCATTCAGGCCATTCTCTCCATTCTGGACACTATGTAGCCTATGTAAAGGGTGCAAGCGGTAATTGGTTTTGCTGCGATGACCACCATGTCGCTCCAGTAGGGGAGCGGCACGTTTTGGCTCAGAAGGCTTATATACTGTTTTATATTAAACGTCCTGTGAGAGAAACAACAAAGAGTTCTGCTGCAAAGCAAGTCAACGAGACTAAGGATAAGAAAAGGATTCTAGATACCCAACCTTTGGAGACCTCTACGCGACAGAAAGTAGAAAAAGCGCGTTCTTTGCAAGTGGTGTCTACGCCACATGAGAACCCCAGTGATAAGGAAAATGAGATGATAGTGAGGCCACGGAAATCACGATTGCAAGCAATGCAGCCTAAGGAAAAGAATAAGATTGTATTGAAGAGCACTTGTATGAAGTAAGTTAATGAATTTCTCTTTTTTCAATGTCATGTTTTGAGTGTGTGTGTGTGTGTGTGTGAGACAGAGAGAGAGAGAGGGATGACAAATTTTATGCACTGGGCACCGACATATGTGTGTGACGATACGTGCGGGGCCTCAGAAACCCCTTATATGACCTCTTTCTTTCTCTTGGTGCATTGCAAGGTCTGCTTGTTGATATGTGTACTTTCAATCAACTGATCACTATGACTGCCAAATTGCAGAAACAAAATCATCACCCCAGCAAGGACGACCCGAGGTCGTAGAAGCTTGCGATTGGAGGAGCAATTATCCTTGGCCAGTCAATTGAGGAGGGTGAGGGGAAGAAGGGTGTCTTCTGTAGCACCGCCATTAGATGCACACAACACGTTGGATACTCTGAGGGAGCAACACGACTCCGATTCAGCAGTATCAGCTCCTGAATGGCCCCCCATGAAGGCATGCTACCCAGAACATGCACCAGCACAGGCCCGTGCAATGAATGGCATTGGCAAAGGTGTCCAGAGTACGTTTTCTGTCGGCAGAGGTTTGGAAGTGGAGAATTGGGACCATCTAGATCCAAAACAAATAAAGAGTAAACCTAAAAGTGTTAGGGAGAAGCATGATAAGGCTAGATATGATGAATATGATGCAGAGTATGATCGTGGCAGGACGAAGAAAGTGAAAAGCTCTGATACGAATGGCGTGGGCACAGGTCCTGGAGCTGCGGCGTTTGATGCTGCTCTATCTAGAAAGATCCAGCAAGGCAATTTCCCTCAACCAGTGCAATATAAAGGTAAGAAGAAGGCTTCCCAACAGCTTGCAAGAGGGGTCTCCTCTAGAAGTAGAGGTAGGGGTAGAGGTAGGGGCCGCTCAAATGTTCGCCAGAGAGGTCGAGGAAGGGGCCGTGGAAGGCGATGAATTAACCCCGAGGTGTTGTCATTATTTGAAGTATTACGAACCCATTTTTTAAGTGCATTAGGATTTTTCAAAGACAGATCTTTGAACTGAGTGAACTCGCAGTGCTTTCGTCCTAATTTCGTGAAATGAGTTTGTCTTGATTGCAAGTAGGCAGCTCCTTAAAAATGGCATTCTCTTTCAGCACACCAGCTGTAGCAACTTCTGTATGTGAAGTTTCAGAAAATATTAGCCGAGCTCCATATTTTTAAAATCGACCATCTCAATTTAGTTATGTTGCAGACTCCTAGTTTTAGTTTTGGACAATCAAGCACCCCTGCTTTCGGAGGGCTTCAGAAGACGGCGTCAACACCCTTATTTGGGTCTACAGCAGCCTTTGGAGCAGCGTCAATGCCGTCTCTCTTTGGTGCCTCGTCAGGCGGTTCATTTGGCTTTTCTTCTTCACAGCCAGCACAGTCAGCTCCCTCCTTCTTTGGCACTCCTAACACTGCACCAGGAGGCACGATGTTTGCTGGAGGTTTTGGAGCGACACAATCGATGCAGCCATTGTTTGGTCAGTCTCAGCAGCAGTTAGCACTCTTGGGGTTTTCTGGCGTTCCTCCACAAGCACCTGACCTGACTGCAATTAGGGAATTGGAAAGTATAAAAGATTCGTTTGTTCCAGCAGGAACATCAAATCCAAGATATCGTTTCCAGCATTTGTTTCTCAATGTAGTTGATGACCCTGCACAGCGTGTAAAGCCAGCAGATGTGGATGAGCTGGCATGGAGGGAAGCACTTCAGCGCGCAGGCGGGGCCAACAATCCTAACAAACTTTGGCCTGTACTGGCAAGAGGGTTTGGGGATTTGTTAGCTCGTAGATCTGCACAAGTGGCAGCGTTGAAGGAGCAATCAGCTCGCATGGCTGCCTTAACATCTTCGGTAGCATCACTGGCTTCCAGACAGGAGACATTACTCCGAGAGAGGTTGGAAGCAATTCAGAATCGGCATGCATCCTTAGCACATCAATTACTCAAGCTGTTGAGAAGAATTGACGCATTGGAGGGTAGATTAGCAAGCGCCCTTGGGCAACGTAGCATAGCGCAACGTGCAGCTCTTAAGTCTTTACAAGCGGAGCTAATTAAGTTAGAATCTGAAATCTCTCCAAAAGCCGGGGGTGGTCTGAAGGGCCGAATAGAGCCGCTGGCAGCAGCGGCTAGAATGAGAGCAGGTGCCCCCATGGCAGGTAGCTCTTCAGAATTGCGTGCGGTGGATTCACAGTCTCTGGAGTCTTTGCATAACATACTGACTCAGTCTGCTGCAGCACTTAGCAAGATAACACAGGTAGCACAAAGAGCAGCAAGAGATATAGCAGTTTTGGAGCTTAAGAGCTTTGGTGAGGATGCTGTGATGGGATGACACTGTGAGTAATTCAAAATGATGAGCTGCAAAATTATTACTTTAGTTCGATTGTAATTTAAAGTACTTTGAACAGTACATTTTCTGAATTAAAATACATGCTCTCCTGAGGATGGACGAGAAAGGACGAGCTCGAAGGCAAGCATCTGTCGTTGGTCGTGGAGGCCAAAAGGCAAAGAATGCTCTAGCAGAGCTAGCGGAACTTCGCAGGAATGGTGGAAAGAGATCGCACACCTATGAATTCAAAGAGGAGGAAGCTGTTTATGATGAAGTTAATGAAGAAGAATATGCTCGAATTGTTGCCAAGCGAAGGGAAGAAGGAGGTGAGTATGGTGATTCTAGATGTATGACTAATGATAAGGCTCAATCCTGAGCGACAATTTTGTCCCTTTTTCGAATTGCAGGGTTTGTTGTGGACGAGGATGGGCTTGGCTACACTGATATCGGAGAAGAAGTTGATTGGGGCACTGCAGAGCAGGATGAGAACGAGGATGAAGATGTAAAAGGGAAAAAGAAGATGCAAGGGAAAAGGAAAGCGGTCATTGATCCAGAGCCAGGGGCACGACAGCGCATGCAGAAAATGTTCCAATCTGCTGCTCTTAAAAAGACTCGACCTTCCAAACCAGTAGATAACAAAGCCACTGAAGCTCTATTGGATGATATTCTGGAAAACCTGGATAGTGGCATGCTATCAGTGGCAGCTCCACCGTCTCAAGCCATCTGCCCTGCACCCCAGCGTCCATCTCACCATGCTGCTCAATTTCAACCTATCCAGCCATCACTAATACTTAGGCCAAGCACTCAAAGGCTGGCATCATCTTCAGCTCTACAAGTGGGGCACAATTTTACATTGGCTCCTGAGAAACCCCAATCCCCAGCAGAGGAGGAAGTTGAGCTACAGGATGACTATGGTTGTTGTGACGACCCCATGAGTGACAGTGGAGATGAGGAGGCAGCAGCCGTCCCAGCAGTCAGTGAAGGTCCCAAGGGAGCTGCCTCCATGGGACCAATGCATGTTGATGTAGGAACAACTCCAGGCAACACATTAAAATCAATCGGTGTGACTGCTCCCACTCCCCCAACATGTGAGCCGGTCATTGCATGGGAAGAATTGTATTCTGCAGCACAGACAAGTCCAGTTGGTTTACATGAACACGTGGATGCCAGCCCACTTTGGGTAGATGATGGCACCCTCCCTTTGGATTCTGAGTCACAGCTCCCATTCTATATGTTGGACGCACATGAGGAGAATTCACACCCAGGAACAGTCTACCTTTTCGGAAAAGTTGCGACTGGAAACAATCACTATGCCTCATGCTGTGCTGTTGTCAGAGGGTTAAACCGAAATGTATTTTTTGTTCCCCGAGAGGACATGGGAACAGACCCAGAAATTGCTCGGCTCGCTGATCTCGCTTCCACTGACACCTCTGCCAAGAAAGAGCTCATTCCCAGACTTCACCAGGCCCTGTCTGACGTCAAAGCGGAAGTGCGTACTCTGCTGGCTCAGCATGGCATCACCCAAATGACAATGAAGCCTGTTCAAAGGAATTATGCATTTGAGAACCCTGCAGTGAGACATGGCGTCCAATGGGTGCTCAAGGTTCGCTACCCTGCCACACAGCCAGCCTTGCCGCTTGGGCTCTCTGGGGACTTTTTTTCTGCAGCATTTGGGACCAACCAAAGCTGTTTAGAGTCACTGATACTAAAAAGAAAGGTGATGGGTCCTGGGTGGCTGAAGTTGGCCAGGCCCAAGCGTATACCTTCTGAGAGTGGTCAGTCCTGGTGCACATTAGAGGTGGAGGTCGACTCTCACAAGGCTGTAACTCCGTCCAGCGGAGAGCTGGCAAATAAGGAGGCACCTCCACTCACTGTGGCTGCACTGTCCTTGAAGACGATGTTGAACTCACAGACTGCTACCAATGAGGTGGTGGGTGTTTCAGTGGTGTACCTGGGCAGAGTGAAAAGTGATGCTCCAATGGAACCAGAGGAATGGAACACACCCCGTCATTTGAAGTGTTTTTCTGCAGTAAGAAAGATGGATGGCGCTCCATTTCCCGTTGGGTTTGACTTGGAAGTTAAAAAAGAGAATGACAGTCCGCTGGGCAGATCAAATGGAGGGGCGATGGTCTCCATGCAATCCAACGAAAAGGGTCTACTCACCATGCTCATTGCTCGATTGAGGCAATTGGATACAGATGTTTTTGTGGGCCACAACATAGCTGCATTTGATTTGGATGTTCTTTTGCATAGAATGCAGCACCACAAGGTTCCCCATTGGAGCAGTCTTGGCAGGTTGAGGAGAACAAAATGGCCTCGTCTCGGAGGGGGAGGTCACTCTTACGGGGGCGGAGCCAGTCCTGGAGCTCAAGAAGTGTTAGCTGGTCGTCTGGTTTGTGACACCTACCTGCAAGCTAGAGATCTTGTGAAAGAGGTGGATTACACATTGACTACATTGAGCAAAAACCTTCTCGGGCAGACTCGGTCGGATCTCTCCCCAGCTGATATCTGTGGCAGGTATGAGACAGCACAAAAGTTGCTCGGTCTCGTTCGACACACCTCCTCTGATGCGTATTTGGGTTTGAGGCTGGCTTTCTACCTGAGTATTTTGCCATTGACAAGGCAATTGGCAAGCTTGAGTGGTTCCTCCTGGGGCAAGGCATTGGCTGGACAGCGGGCACAGCGTATCGAGATGCTCCTTCTTCATGAGTTCTACTCGCGTAAATTCATGTTGCCTGACAAGCTGACAGGCAAGGAGCGGGATCGCCTCTTGGCAGCTGCTGAGGAGGGGCACCCTGATGAGGATGGTGTGGCAACAAAGAAGAAGCGGAGCAGAAAATCCAAGGGCCCCCAGTATGCTGGTGGCTTGGTACTTGAACCCAAGAAGGGTCTCTATGACAGGTGTATCCTTCTCCTAGATTTCAATTCGCTGTATCCTTCGATCATTCAAGAATACAACATCTGCTTTACCACAGTGAGCAGACCTGAAGACGGGACTATTCCCCCGCTTCCTGAGCCATGTAGAGATGCAGCTCCTCTGCCCCGATTGCTGAAGACCCTGGTCCAGCGCCGGAGAAGCGTCAAGGATATGCTCCGCACTGAGCGTGATCCCACTCGTCGATCACAGCTGGAAATTCGACAACAGGCTCTGAAATTGACAGCTAATTCGATGTATGGTTGTCTTGGTTTCAGTCACAGTCGGTTCTATGCAAGGCCTTTGGCTGAGCTCATTACCTCACAAGGTCGGGAGATTCTTCAGTCTACCGTTGATCTGGTTCAGAACACCATGGGCAAAGACGTAGTCTATGGGGATACTGACTCCATCATGGTTGACACTGGCTCGCCTGATGTGTCGGGATGCGTCAAACTCGGGGCTGCAATAAAAGCTCAAGTCAACAAAAGGTACAGGTTGCTAGAAATAGAGATGGATGGAGTGTATAAATGCATGCTGCTCCTCAAAAAGAAAAAGTATGCTGCAATAAAATTGGAAAGGACCCTTGATGGGAGGACAGTAGAGGTCATAGAGACCAAGGGGTTGGACATCGTGCGCCGAGATTGGTGTCCTCTGTGCAAGGATGTGGGGAACTTTGCATTGCGGCAAATCCTGAGTGGTAGCCCCGCAGAAGATGTTGTCATTGCAATCCACGAACATTTGAACGATGTCAAGGATCAAGTGAGATCTGGTAACGTACCTCTCAACAAGTTTGTGATCACCAAACAGTTGACAAAGAGTCCTGAAGAGTACCCCGATGCAAAAAATCAACCCCATGTACAGGTGGCACTGAGGAGACGTGCTGCAGGCAAACGGGATGGAGTAGCCCCTGGGGAGACAGTGCCATATATCATAGCAGTCGAAATCAATCCTGAGACTCATCTGCCCAGTGGTACTGGGGATAAGGGGGCGTTGGCTGAGAGAGCTCGCCATCCGGAGGAAATCACCTCATCTCAAGGAAAACTCCTCCCTGATGCAGATTACTACTTGGCTCAGCAAGTATTCCCAGTGATATCTCGTCTGTGTGCACCAATTGATGGTACAGACCCAGGTCGATTGGCAGAATCCCTAGGTCTAGATTCTAGCCGGTACAGGACAGTTGGAGGGGAGGTTGGAGCGAGGGAGGATGCACTCCTGGCACATGCCTCCTCGCTGGAAGATGATGACAGGTATAAGCACTGTGAGCCCCTGATGTTGACTGCCACTGCAGACAAAAGTGCCACATGGCAGTTTGCTGGGATTCGTGAATTAGTCAAAGCTCAGAATGGTGTCGCCATCGAAAGTGCACTCCTGCCACCGTCGGAGCCCCAGGGAGAAGGCACTGCTGTGGCAAAAGTGCCGTTGACTCCAGCTCAAGTGGCTAATCAAGTGACCTTGGCAGCACGGAAAGCAGTAGCAGCCTATTATCAGGGACGCTTGAAGAGTGATGACGATGTGTTGCCATGCGATACTCGTAATATTTGCTTGAGGGAGGTGGAGAACGGCAAGCCAGGCACTGCGCCTCCCGACCCTCGATGTGCAGGAGCCATGAAAGAAGAAATATCTGAGGCAGCTTTGTACACTCAGCTATCGTATTTAGAAAGACTGTTTGATACAGAGTCGTTTCTACAAGGCTTGGAGTCAAAGGAAGCCCAGCTCTTGGTTGCGAAGAAGCTGGCTCCGTTGAGGGAGGCTCTCGATGCGGGGGCGGAGGCGGCGAACACGCTGAGGAATGCATCAAAGTACAGATGGGTAGATCTTGGTACTATGTTTGGAAGCTTGGCCAAAATAACTGCATAATCAGACGTTAGTCTTCATAAAGCTGTTCTTTATGTAACAATTCAACGCATTTCTTTTGTCTGTGTACGGAGTCGTCATGATTATTGCGCTTGGCATCGAAGGCTCCGCGAACAAAATCGGAGTTGGAATAGTAACAGAAGATGGGCGAATATTGGCAAACCCTCGACACACGTAAGTCCAAGCCGGTCCATCACCCCACGTCCTTGCCTGCTTCTTACACCAACCGCACTGTGTGCTCCTGTTTACCTTTGCAGGTATATAACTCCACCTGGGCAAGGCTTTTTACCTAGAGAAACTGCTCGTCACCACCAAGAATGGGCAGTCCGTTTGGTCCAGCAAGCATTGCAAGAGGCGGAGCTTGTGCCGAACGACATAAGTTGCATCGCCTACACAAAGGGACCTGGGATGGGGGGCCCCCTCATTGCCTGTGCTACTGTGGCCAGAGTTCTTTCCCAATGCTGGAGAGTCCCGTTGATTGCAGTGAATCACTGCATAGGTCACATTGAAATGGGGAGGTTGGTCACAGGGGCGGTGGACCCTGTCGTGTTGTATGTGAGCGGGGGAAACACACAGGTGATCGCCTATGCTGATGGTCGCTACAGAATTTTCGGAGAGACTATAGACATTGCTGTGGGAAATTGTTTAGACAGATTTGCCAGGATTTTAAATGTACCCAATGACCCTGCACCTGGTTATAACATAGAGCAGTTGGCAAAGCAAGGTCGTCAATTTATTGAACTGCCCTATGTGGTCAAGGGCATGGATGCTTCATTCTCAGGACTGCTGTCATACATAGAAGAAAAAGGTACACTGCTACTGAAACAAGGGGGTGTTACGCCTGCTGACTTGTGTTACAGCCTTCAAGAGACTGTCTTTGCTATGCTTGTTGAGATTACAGAAAGGGCCATGGCTCATGTAGAATCCAAGGACATTCTCATTGTCGGCGGTGTCGGATGCAACCTCAGATTGCAAGAAATGATGGGGATAATGGTGAGTGAAAGGGGAGGCAGACTGTATTCAACCGATGATAGATATTGCATTGATAATGGAGCCATGATTGCATGGCCTGGTATATTGGCCTTTAAGCAAGGGGACAGGACACCACTTGGTGAGGCGACGTGCACACAGCGGTTCAGAACCGACGATGTTTGTGTGACTTGGCGTGATTAGGTATTAGCCCCCCGGTGTTAAGCATTTTACAATGGTTTAATAACGTGTGAACAGTTGGAAGGAGAAAAGCGATGCCACATGAAGAAAGAAGCTGCGGCTCATAGCAGTGTAAGCAAAGAAAGCGCAAAGCACACTAAAAAGGTGAAATCTTGATACAAATTCGGTAAAAGCTCAAATAGTGCAAGATGAAAGTTTGAAAAGAAAGGATCTATCTGTGAATACTTGAACAAATAAGAGGATGTAAAAGTACTATCCCCCTTATTCCTTGGGGGAACCAGCTGGCTTTCCTTGAGAAATGTCCTCCTTTGCATCAAACTCTGCATTGTTTCTGACGACAAAGGTCATTTTGCGAACAGTCTGCCAAGCATTTTCACCTTCCGAGTCAGCAGGGCGACGAGATGGGAAGAGCTTATATTCAACAAAG
Source organism: Axilococcus clingmanii (assembly GCA_019693495.1). Lineage (NCBI taxonomy): Eukaryota > Viridiplantae > Chlorophyta > Chlorophyceae > Chlamydomonadales > Chlorococcaceae > Axilococcus > Axilococcus clingmanii. The sequence continues at coordinate 221,971 of JAAMXV010000671.1, read as the reverse complement.
TTCCAGATGAAGAGCATTCCATTCAACCAAATCCAGCTGAAGATGCCTGCAAGCAATCCGTAGGCGATACTATACGTCAAAGGCATGACAGCAATCGTCAGAAATGCAGGAACTGCGTCTGCGACGTTAGACCAGTCGATCTTGGTGCAGTTCAACATCATCATCGCACCCACCAAGATCAATGCCGGTCCAACAGCATACGGTGGAATGGCTGCAATCAGGGGAGAGAACCAGAGGGCAATAAAGAAACAGAACATGATGACCAAAGCTGCCACACCAGTACGAGCACCTTCCTTGATTCCCGCAGCAGACTCAATATAGACGGTGAGGGGGGAGATTCCCAATAAGGAGCCAACCACAATAGAGACCCCATCGACACAGTATGTGATTGTCTGACGATCAAATCTCTTTGTCTTTTCATCGACAAAGCCGGGGATGGTGGTGGCCATGAAGTTTGCCATTGAGAAAAGGGTGCCAGTTGCATCGAGAAAATCGACATAGAGGAAAGTGAAGAGAGCAAGCCAGAGATCACCATCGCTGAAGCCACTGAAGCTCAACTTTCCTGCGATCAATGACGTGTCGGGGACTGTTGCCACTTTCCTGAAGTAGTTCCAGCGCTGTTCGCCTCCGAGATAGTAGCTGGTGTCACCAAGATATGTGGCTTTATTTCCATCGGTCTTGATCCAAGAAATAAAGGTGATGAAAGCGATGCCGGCCATCATGGCGCCCCTAACGCCCTTGGCAAGGAGGAAGGCCATCAGCATGCCGCCCGAGATACCAAGCCACATCGTTGCAGAGCGCATGACACCAGCGGAATCGCATGAGAAAGTTCCTGATGGGACCCAGGTGTTTGGGTTGATGTCAGCCCCTCCTGTAGAATTCACAATGCATGCACTTCCTATGGAGGAATCATCCCAGCTGTACTGGTAGTTTCTGTACTCGGGTGGGCAACCACCGAGAGTCACTAGTGTGGCACTCTGATAGGTCACCACTCCAAGACCTTCGGAATTTTGAAGACCCAAAAAGCACAAGAATAGACCAATGCCAGCACTGGTAGCATACATGATGCTTTTGGGAAGATATTCAACCAGTTTCGTGCGAACACCCAGAACTGAAACGAGAATGAAGATCCAGCCCTCGACAAAAACAGCTCCAAGAGCCTGGACGTAAGTAATACGCCCAGTTCCCATGAAGCCCACCACTGTGTAGGTGAAGTAAGCATTGATTCCCATGGCTGGGCAAATTGCAAGCGGCATATTTGCTGCGACCCCCATTAGAAAATGAGAGATGATGCATGCTGCAGCAGTGGCTGAAATAACGTTGATTTTAAATTCTTGAAGGCAGGACTGGCAATTGGGATCACCCAAGCTTCCTGGACCCTTGGGACAGGCTCCATTTGTGATGCATGGTCCACCAGAATCGCCAAGAATGTTTGAATTTGCTGCCAGTATATAGCAGGATGTCAGGAACTAAGGGAAGGGAGAAAGAGGGGTCAGAGGCCCTAGCTAGGTGTGAGGAGGACAAACGCGAAGGGAGTACTCGACTTACCGTAACGAAACCACCAATTAATTCCTTGCCAAGTGTAGTGTTCCTTTCCCTGATTTTGAAATAGCGGCCTACAGCCTGCAGTTGAGCAACGTCGGGGTTACTTGCAAGATTCTTAAATTTTTTGTCCCCTTAGAAACTTTTAGAAACAGTGTACTTTATGAGATGATCTTATGAATTGGTGGAACGATCTCTTGGCCTCAAAGCCTACATAAACACAGTTTGAATATCTAGGGTTTGAGAGATTGCCTTACCGAATCAGCAAATTTGTCTTGGAAAGAGGCCATATTTGCGCTTCTTATGGCTAGAAAATGATATAAAGACAAATAAATCTTAGAGATCCACCCGTCACATGCAGGTTTTTGTAAAATGACGTATGGGAAACTTTCTTAAATTTTCAATGTCTCCGGCAGTCCCCCGACACGGGCGGCATCATACGACATATTTATTCCACCAATCAGCATCTTTTCTTAAGTATCTAGTCTGCGAAGGTGGTCTTACAACATGATCATTACTGCGTCATTGAACGTTTCAGTATTTTTCCTTCAGCAACCTTTCAAGCTCGATTTTTTGAGATGCACTCAACAGTGTCCTTGGCCAGCGGATGTTGAACTTAACTCTCAAATCCCCTTTGGTTCCAGGCCTTTTGGTACTCGGCATTCCTTCTCCTGGGATAACTATTTCTCTTCCTGGGAGGATGACGTCTTTTAAATGAACGGGTACTCTTCTATCGTCCAGAGACATAGCATACAGCGTGCCCCCGCCCAGTGCTGTGGGTAGATCAATTCGTGCATTCATAACCAAATCGTCCCCTTCCCTGGTGAACCTGGCGTGCCGCCTAACTTCTTTTACTACAAATACTAAATCTTGAGGAGGTCGATTTGGAAGTTCATCCCCTTTCCCTTGGAATGTTACTTTTGTTCCTTCTTTCCACCCTGGCTTTACTTGAATCTCCAATGTCTCCTCAATAGGCAGGGCCTTGCCAGATGCAGCATCAACTATTTTCCTCGTTACTTTCCTTTTCTTTGTTATACCTGTATAAAGTTCTTCCAAGGTAAGACTTAGTGGGACTTCAATTTTTTGTGGGGGTTGCTCGCGAATGTGGCCTCCCCCACCCAAGAAATCAAAGTCATCTTCAAAGGAAGTTGTAGGGCGGCTCCTATTCTGGAAAATCCTGACCCCTGGTCCCATGCCACCTCCCATCCTAGAACCAAATCTACCCATGGAGCCAAATCCTCCACCAAAGAAAGACTCAAAAATTCTGCGAGCTGCCTCTTCGTCCATAGCATGATAGCCTCCCATGCCTCCTCCAAAGGGAGCTGCGCCCCCTCCTGGAGTCTCTGGTCCAACCCCCGCTTTAAGACCATCTTCTCCATACAAATCATACACTTTTCTCTTTTCTGGATCACTGAGGATGTCATATGCCTCAGAAACCTCTTGAAACTTGGCAGTTGCTGTCTCTCTGTTGTCGGGATTCTTGTCAGGGTGATACTTGACCGCTAATTTGCGATATGCTTTTTTTAAGTCTTCATCTGAAGCGTCCTTAGAGACGCCTAAGATAGTGTAATAATCTCGACCCATCGTTTTACTGCAGGTCAGCTGCTGTCATTCCTCGGAAAGGATTCTACGAAATATCGACTCCTGCCTAAGGGAGGATAGTAGTGCAATGTTGCGTCTTAAATCAATGAATGATTTTGGGTTTAGAAGTTTATGTCCTTAAGAGAGAGAAGAAATGGCCTCTTCTTGCTTAAGAGGTCTCTGGAAGCTTTGCAGTAATCCACAGGCCTTGCAAGCATTTCCCAAGACCATCATTGCATGTCTGTCTTGCAATAGTTGTATGCACTGTTGAGCTTGATGTAACAAAGATCTAAGATGTCACATAACTTTATATATCCTTTGATAATGGCCAAAGGAAGCCTTCTCCTGCTATCGGACCTTGTCCCCAGCACTTGCAGCCTGATTAGGCCTCATCTTACTCACTTTCACTATTTTTTGAGTATTGTTTTGTTATTACAAGGCCTTATTGGTACATATTGAGGAGTTACATAATCTCAGATATCTGCTTTCCAGATCCCATGAGGTTTGAGACTGCACTTCATTGTTAAAGCAATCCCAGAGAATGAGCCAGAGGATAAGCTTTGAGGTTATCCGTCTAGTTAATCCCTATGCCTTGCATGTGGTTAAGCTCTCCGAACGTTCAACAGCCGATTCAAGTACCTTATTCAAAATAAACATAAGCCTGAATTAGAGTTTGTCTCTGTCGGTGATTAAGCAATACCGGAATGGCTTCCGAGGATTATTGGAGGTAAGAGACTGATCAGTTAGTATATTCGCTGGTGCATTAGGTCTCCAATGCTGTCTACGATTTACTAATGACAACCAACTCGTGTGTTTTGATGTGTTGTTAATCTGTCCATTTCTGTACAGCCCTGAGGAGGACCGAGTCTTTGAGAACGGGCTAGCTCAATTCTGGGACCATCCAGACAGGTAATAGACTTCATAGTGAGGTTCAAACAAGCATGTTGGACTCACTACCAAAACGAACGCAGGCTTGAGAAATGTGCAGCCATGTTATCTCGGAAGGACTTTTTTGCTGTTCAGAACCGGTTCCAGGAGTTGGAGGAGGACATTAACAATATCGACTTAGGCCGAATACAATTACCTTCATATCCATTACCTGGCGAGTCTCTCTCAGTTGCACAATTACAGAAGAAAGCAAAAAGTCAAGATACTGATAGACGGAAGGGTGTTCCTTGGACTGAAGAAGAGCATCGGCTCTTCCTCATGGGTTTATCCAAGTATGGCAAAGGAGACTGGCGGTCAATCTCTAGAAATTTTGTTATTACGAGAACGCCTACGCAAGTGGCGTCGCATGCACAGAAGTATTTCATTAGGCTCAACTCCCAGAACAAAAAAGACAAAAGGCGTGCTAGCATTCATGACATTACAACGGTGGCTCCTTCAGAGCAAGCTGCTCAAGGTGTCATGCCTAGTCATCCCATAACAGGTCACAATCCTGTCACTGCATCAATGATGTCCAATGGGGGAGGTGTTGCCCAAGGCATTCCTGCAATGCCATCAGGCCGCCAGCCTTACCCTCACTATAGAAGTTACGATGACTAGAATGATGTTGTGTATGTATTATTTGTGTACCTGTAAACAAGTGCTGCAAGTTTACATCATGATTCATTGAATTGGACGAAAGACAAACAAACAATCTTGAGTAACAATTCATTGAGCAGCACCCCTTTCATTGGTGTCTCTCCTGCAAATAGTATCGTATCAGATCAAGCCAGAGATTCTCTCAAAAGAATATAACGCATGTGTTCACTGTTTCCAGCCAGGTGCAGGCAATGCCAACGTTAAGCATGCCGCTGGGGAACCCTGTGGCCGTACTGTTGCTGTTTCAAATCTGTGGTCTGCTGCCATTTGTTTCCTAGGTATTGCTGCTGACTTCTCTGCTGCTAACTCTAATGCTTTCTGCTTGTTAGTAAGAACCTGTCTAATCGCTTCAAAAAAGCAAAAGAAGATTGCAGAATTGAGCCCATTAGACAAAGCCCGGGGACCTACGCCTCTAAAAAATGGACCCAGTCCTTTGCCCTCACTCATGATTTTCTTAGCTGCACTAGTAATCGAAGGTCTACTACTTGCAGAACACATCATAATAGTCTTCACGACATCTAAGGGAGTGGTTGCTGCTGCCGCTGCTGCGCCTGCAAAGCCACCCATTGCCAAATCTTCAGCTATATTGGCCGGTCTGCCCTCGTTCATTTTGCCATGCAACTTCCTCAGCGTCTCGTAAACTGCAAATTTCACTGCCATGTCTGGTACATCTTCTAAAATTGTTGGTACAAATCCTGTAAATAAACCACGAACTCCAGCAGCTCCTACAATCGATTCAGCAGCATGAAAAACATTTCTGTAGACACCTGCTTGCACTGATCGTATGCAGACCGCCAAAGGAACTTTGACAACGCTGCTTCCAAGGGCAGCTGTCGCTCCTGCAACAAAGGCTGTTGAGCCTTCACCCATGTGAGGAGCTTGCTCCCGCAAAAAGCGCTTAGTAGTGCTATAGAAAGCAAAGTATGCCCCAATGATAATACCTGCGCCTGTAGCTGCACCTACAACACCCTTATATAAGCCTCCTAACTCGCGAGCACCCCTTCTCAGAGTCATGGCGGCTCTACCTGCAGGTGGGGGTTGTGCAGGGGTGCCAGTTTGCATCCTAACTTTCATTGTGTCCAATGGGTGAATTGTACCTTGAGAAGCGGCACGTGCCATTGCACCAGCTACTACGTCATGTGCAGGCTTTATGTCTGCTTGAGGCGGTGGAGCTGGTGGTGCTGCTGTGGTAGCTGTGGTTGTTACCGCTGCTGCAGCTGTAGCCACAGTGTCTTTTCCTGTGTGATGACCACTTCCCATGTGGACTCCACCTACTACTGGTCCCTCTTTTAACACTCTTCGAAGGGCAAAAGTAAGACCAGCACCAGTTACAGCAGTCACAACACCCTACGGATTGGAGTTAGAATGGTCAGTGATCAAGGACAATCAGGTTCTCGTTTGGATCCCAAGCAGCGTCAAACGGCGTTCTATTTGATTTGAAAGCCCTTAGAAACGCAATCTCCTTCAAACACAGAGGATACTTGTTGCCACTGAGACTGGTGATGGAGGGCTGACAGCTAGAGTCCATATTAGGCATTCTTTTGTATCGATCATATGACGAATTATTCTCATTGGGACTAGCATGCCCGCAAAAGTGCAGAAAGCAAGTAAACGTGTATGACAACTTCAAACCAGCCCCAGTCTCGTTTGACAATTTCTGCACAGTAAGCTCAAATAAGCTTCATTTCTTACCTGTGTCAAGCTTGCGAAGGGTGTCCTAAGTGTATGGAAGTTAGAGCTAGTCTCATCAGCACAGCTTTGTCGTTCTTGTCTAAATTTTGATGCTCCTACGGTCCTTGACTCTACTGAACTCCCTACTTTTGATCTATTTTCCACCGATAACATTTAATGCAATCAAGTTAAGACTGTCAATGTCTGCACCTATCAATCCAACGTTACTCGGTTGGCGAGTGTAAGACCTTAACTAATGGGCCCAAAGTAGTTATGAATCGTGGTCTGCGAACTCGTCTCACTAATTTTATCAAGTTACAATGTAAAATTTGCAAGTTGCGCGACGACTGTAGGATTATGTGTTTTCCCGAGTTTGCACGGGAGAGAGGCTGATTCAATCAAAACGACTCGAATGCGACTCAATCAGGCACCGGAATATTGGCACCAGTGTATCTCCCTGGGCGACCTCTATTGTGCTACCTCCAAGTAATTCTGCTGATTCTCATATCACATTTAGGTGTCTAAGCCTGATTTATTTCAAATTCTTAACATATAACTGAGAGTTTCTCGCAGGATTGATTTTGACCCGCCGGGATTCAGGGAGGACATCAGACGTGTGGGCAGCACCTGCACATTTGAATCCACGCTGTTCAAACCAATCTGCTGTTCTTGTTGTCAGAAGTACTAGTGTGTTCGCCCCTTTGGATCTGGCGTCTCCTTCTAAATACTCTAACAAACTATCACCTTTCCCCCCACCCCTGTACGAGGGGTGAACGGCAAATGCAGCCAGCTCTGCTACTTGTAATCCAAATGCATCTGCTCCTAGAGGACGAACTGTCGCACAACCTAGAACTCTGGACTCACGTTCCAGCACAGTGATAAGAGGAAGTTCCTCAGCTAGTTGTTCACGAGTTCTGGCTACAAGAATGCCTGCATCTTCAAGAGGTTTCAATAGTTCTTGAAGGCCATCCAAATCCTGCAGATATGCAATTGAATGGGCTTAGATGAAAATTTTAACAGGCGGTCCAAAAAAATTGCAAAAGAATTGGGACAGCTCGTCACAGGGACTTCGCAGGTGGTCACCCTCCCCACTACTAATYCTGCCCAATCCAGCTTAACTTCCGGGATCTAACGAGACCGGGTGTGTTCTGGATGGTATGAACGAGCCATGAGCAGTGAGTAATTGGTACTCTCTATATACCAGTAACGCATTAAATTACCTGTGTGGCCGCAGCTCGAATTCCTTCGTAGAAATCGGTGGAAATCATTGTTCCAACACCATCTCGCGAGTAAAGCTCCAAAAGTAAGGCGCCGTCAACATTTGCATCGATCTGCAGTTGGTCAGAATGTTGTCAAGTAGATGCTATTGACACACTGATGAGTTTTTACGTACCAAATGCGCTCTTTTAACACCAGCTTTACATGCTAAGCAAGCAGCTACGAGTGGAAGTGAAGCTCCTTCCTCGTGCCATCCATCCATGTCCATCTCAGAATCCGAATCGCCTTCGTGCAGTAGTTGACAAGTTCTATTTGATCCATTGCCCAACAATAGCCTCTGTGCATCATGAAGAGGCATCCAAGCTGACAGTCCAGGAGGCAATGCATCCGGTAGGGTCGCCATTATCAGTTTGTCGGCCTTAAGGTCTGCAGCAGCACGCACCCCTACATCAAAGATATTGCAATTGAGGACCTCTCCTGCAGCGCTATAGCCTAAGTTGCTTAAAAGCACTACTGAACCGGCATCTAATTGACGGCGTACCGCATCAGCTTGAACAAACCTGACGGAACCAGTGAACTGATAATCGACACCTTTCACTACCCCCCGTCTTTTGGCCGCCACGTAGTTGCCCGATACTGTTTGTAGTGCAGGCCCATTACGAACCTGCACTTGTCCACCTCGTGTATGTCTGCGAACAGCATTTACTGCTGGGCCCCTAGACAAGCGGGCTTCTATCTCAAGTCTAGCTTTGCCTGCAGCTTCAATGGCAGCTGACATGGCAATGCCGTCAGTGATTCTCAAACCAGAGACAATCGTAGACTCTCCGCCGCTGGCTTTGATAGCTGCATCTATTTGTGTCCGAGCTCCAATCACAATCACAAGCTTGACGCCCAAGCTGTGCATCAGGGCGACATCTTCTAAGAGTCTGTGCAATATTGGTTTATTGTCCACTATCTCACCAGGAAGTACAAGCACAAATGTGCGGCCTCGATGACCTTCAATGTAAGGCGTAGCTTGGCGAAAAAATTGAACAAATAGACTGTACTGACTGCGGTCCAAAGCTCCGTACTCCCTCTCGCGCGTCAGAGATGGATGTACAGCAGAGGAGGAAGAAACGATGCCTGATTGTCGGGATGTAACTTTATTTCCTCTTTGGACAACATTGAAATGAAGAATTTTCTGTTGAGGGCTCGAAAGCGTCGTTTGAAGAATACACTGGATCGAAAATCCAAACGCCATCCTGCCACAGTTCACTAACTCAATGGGCTAGCCAATACACAAATCGTTTTCGACATTAGGTCTCATGAGTTCCTGTTACTTAGACAAAGTTTACAAATTTTTGGGGTTTGCGCTCATTGAAAACTTTCGACTTGCCAATCAATCGTTTATGTCTTTAACACCTAAAACATTATTTGAACCATGCATTCGAGTTCTTGAGGAGTTGATTGTGTTCATAATTCTACCGCAAGTTCAAACACTGGGTGTTTAAGCTTTACTTGGAAATTCAGCGTCGATCAGATGTGACCATGGTCAAGGCATTTCAAGTCGATTCTTCAATTGAAAGATACTGCAACAACCAAGGTGCATCAACGATTCATGCTGAGGTATTGATAAGCTCTCAATCACACACTGATGACTTCTAACAATTGATGTGCGTCAGGTCGGACTCGTCATCGGCAGGTCAGCAGGCGGTAGGAGTTGTTTATTGCAGTGTATTAAATGCCCTGAACAAGATGGGAAGCCACCAATACAGATGAAAAATACCTCAGATAAAAGACGAGTAGACAATAAAGCTCTCATCCTAGATGGAGATTGGATAGTAGAGCATGCCATACAGGTCTGCCGTCTGCTGCCGGGAGGTATTCACGTCATGGGCTTGTATTTCTTGATTGATGAAGCTGCTCTTAACAGCTCCAATTTTTTAATAATCAGCTTACTGAAGAACCTAATGTCAGAATGTATAGAAGCCTCTTGCTCAGGGTGCCTTGTATATGTTAATTCCAGATCAAGGAAACCAGCGGTTAAAGAGTTGGCATCCGTGTCGTGTATGTCTTTGAGTCATTGTGAGACAAAAGTCGTTGATGTTAGATCACAATTTGTATCGATCGATTGCTTTTATCAGCTGCAAACGAAGATATATATGGAAAATGATCAAAAGAAGCTGAAAGACAGTATCAAGGATGCTGTCCACTATGATATTGAGACAAGAGTGGCCTCTTCCATTGGAGTTTTGGGTGATGAGATGGCTACAGAATCTGAAAGCATCCAGGATTTTTTAGTGCATTCTGGGAAAGGATCAGTCATAAGCCTTGTGGGGCCCTTTCAGAAGTCCTCCATTCCTGCCAAAGGTGTCGGGAACACACAGCAAGTCAGAGTCAAGATACATTCTATCGGTGATGTCGCGCTCTGTGGAACGATTCATGGCCGTGCATTAGTACATAAAAGGGAAACAGCAGTAGCAGCAATCGATGCTTTGAAGGCTGATTTGAAAGACACTCTGCTCTGTAGACTAGCTGCATTGTGTGAACTGGATGAACTCACACATGGAGAGGGGCTGGACTCTCTATTTGAGCAGCAATTGAATGCTCTGCAGAGCAGACAGGAAATAACGCTCCCTCGTAGAGTGTTTGTACTGGGAAGTTCTCCTTTGTGTTATTGTGATTATATTATGGAAGGTGAGCGAGAGGAGGCTGTATTGGAGAGATTGCAAGAACTTGTTGGTCTTCAAGGGGGAGAGGTTGAATGCAAAGAAGTAATTGGGAGCCAGGCACGGAAGGGAAATGGCAATAAGAGGGGGAGTTATGACAATGGCAATTTGATGGTAGGCGGAGTAATAGCGGCCTTGATAGCTATCCTTTTTGGTTTGATGCTATTGATGGCGAAGTAACTAAACTTTACTACCCTGACAAATCAAACCATGCATAGCACGGCATTGTCTGAACGAATTTTGATCCTTAGGCCAGTAGCACCTTTCAAACTAATCGAACCTTTTGTTTTTCTTCTTCATAAAGCATTCCATTAACCAAATTTATCAATTTCTAATGTTTGCTTCTCCAGTTCCTCCGCAATTGAATTGATCATTCGCAACGGTACTATCTCTCTGGAAATTTGCAGGTTTGGAACGTTCTGTTTATTTGAGTCCTCGCTAATAATAAATACTTCCACAATAAAGCTCTAATTACTAATTTTTCCATTAGCAACTTTGGTCCCTGCTGAAAAGCGTTCCAACGCCCAGGCTCATCCATAGGAATTTCGTGGATGGCTTCAGACTACAGCTTTGTCCAGACTTTTAAAGGGGGTCTCCTTTCTCAAGGCTTCATACCGGGTGCACCTCTCACTCCTGGGCAATCAACGCCTCGGCCAGTTCCAGAGTCTCCTGCAAGCCTACTTGGGAAAAGAGACCCAGAAGGATTACGAAAAGGAAATAATCGTACAGGGTCCCGATTTCGGGGCGTCACCAAGCATTGTCGCACAGGACGGTTTGAGGCCCACATGTGGCAGTCAAAACAAGTCTACTTAGGAGGATTCTATGTGGAAGAAATGGCAGCTTTGGCATATGACCTGGCTGCAATTCGTTTCAGAGGTCAGGACGCCACCACAAATTTTCCCCAGGATCACTTCACCCAAGAACTAGCAGAGTCCGAGGCGGGGAGACCAGCTCCCTGGGATGTGGTGCAGTCATTGAGATCTCAATCCAAGGTAATGAACCGTATTGAACCATTGGCAGGTGATTCTCAAGGAATTGGCATCGGTATCTGTATGCGGGACTGGGAGCTCCTGCTGTCAAGCGCTGTGAATAAGGACAAGCTCCATGTAGGTGTATTTTCATCTGAAGTAGATGCTGCCAGGGCGTACGATCGAGCTCTCGTTTCCCAGAAAGGAATTGAGGCAGCAGCATTCTTAAATTTTGCATTGGTGGATTATGTGGACTTGCTTGATCCTCAGCAAATTTCTGCTGGCGTAGCTCAAGGGGCCTTACCGCCCAGTCTGCCTCTGAATTTTGCACCTGCTTCGGAGCCACTGCCCTCCTTCCATTTGCACAACTACATAGCTGGAATGGTCGCAAGTGAACCACAATTTGGGGCTGGTGGTCCGGTCCAAATGAGAGATGAAAATGATCATGATAGCAAAGTTGTACATAGGCGTCAAAGTACAACCCCTCGGTCAATTTTAGATTTCGAGACCGAAGGGACAGAGATGCAACTGCAGGAAGTGAGTATCACTGTTCAGAGTGGCAAGCCAGGGCCACAGCAGGAGAAGAAATCATCAAAAACTCAAAATGAAGCAAACTTAATGAACTGGATTGATGACGTAGTGATTTGATACAAGAAGCTTTGAACTCGTGACATAGCATAATTGCCTTTTGGTGTAAAATATAGTGTACTCAACTTGCCAGCTGGACACCCTCACTCCTTCCCCTCACCCTACCTGTGGTAGTTGCTATTTGCCTCGAGAAACCTATTGCACAATGTGGTCTTAAAGCCCGTTTCTTTGCATGTGCAAAACAAAAAGAACCAAAATTAAGTGGGTTTTACGTGCTCTTCCCATTACACAGCTGGAGTTGTTGTCGCAATTGGGGAATCCCTGCCACTACAATCCCAAGCGATGGCGCCTAGGAGAGCTTTGAATAGAAACGCAGATAGCTTATTGGTTCCATCGAACATTAGGAGGAAGCGCAGCCGTTCGGATGACACCGATTACCTGCCACCCAGCAATCGTGACCTCTCAACTGCAGGTGACACTTCCCAGGCAGAAACCGGAGGGCAAACCTGGAACTACCGTGGAGTCACGTTCCATATACGTACGCAGCGATATGAGGCTCACTTATGGCACAACAAAAAACAACTATATTTGGGAGGGTACTCAACTCCAGATGAAGCAGCCCTTGCTTTCGACTGCGCCGCTGTTCACTTCAAAGGAAGGCAGGCGGAAACCAATTTCCACATACTAAACTACCCTGTGGAGGATCTCCAAGTTTGGAGCACTGAGGATCTTCTCAATGGTTTACGGAGGCATTCTAAAGGAACTAATAATCAGCAGAGCTCAGCCTTTCGTGGAGTTACCCGACATCAGAAAGGTCGATGGGAGTCTAGAATATCAAGTGAACAGCCTGGAAAACGTTACCAGTACTTAGGGCTGCATTCCACAGAATTTGAAGCCGCCCAAGCATATGACAAAGCAGCCATAAAACAAAAGGGCATTCATGCATATACAAATTTTCATTTGAGCGAGTACCTGGATTGCCTGACACCTTGTCAGATTGAGGAAGCTCTGAGGGAAGGAACTCTCATTCAGACCGACATCTCTGGAAGTGGTCCTACAATAGCGAGCGAAACAGCAGTACTGTCAGACATTGGATCTCAAGCAGCTGCTGATAAGAATGCACTGACAGATCTCCTGATGAACATAATTTGTGCAAAAGATGGCGACGATGACTACTCTCCCCAAACAGTATTGGACCAACCAGCAAGTCCTGGTAGAGCACGTGAAGCACCTGTAGATATGGGTTCAGCAGTCAAAGCTGCTCGCCCCATTGGCCCTGCAGATGCAATTGTGGAGTGCAATGTTTTACCTGGGGCAATGTCAGGTTTCAAGTCTGGTATCCTCGAGAAGGATGATTTTTTTGGATTTGGAGAAGAGATGGTTTTAGACATGCCACCTCTGGACGATCCTTTTTGGCATGGTATGCTTAAAATGTAACACACGTAGTGTAAAACATGTATCTCAGGAAGAATACCTATTCCTTTTATTAGCTCATTTGACTCTTGATAACATGCATGGCCAGTTTGCAGTGATATTCTTCGGCATCCCCATGAGCTTTAGAGGAGGCTGCTTGTTGCAGTGCAGCTTGAACTTGCTCAAGAACAAGACATACATGGGAGGATATAGAGGGGTCTTTCGGCGCAAGTTGCATAGCAGCTTCTCTAACCCAACTCAGCCCTACAGATAAGCTCATTCCGCCAAGGCCAGCTGCCACTTGTTGCAACAGGCTGAGGAGAACTGTCTGAGATAGAGGGAAGGGTTCTGTACTCAACACTGACGCAGCATCAAATTGCGAGCACAGCCAGGTCACAGTACTGACATCCTGCAGGGACAGTGCTTTGGAGAATGCTTCCTCGTATCTTCCTGCTTTAGCAAGTGCTAATAACTCAGTCTTTGGGTCCATTTTAGTGGCAGCAGGATGCACCCTTGTTTCATCTACAGCTCCCCCTGTAGAATGTAAAGCACCCAAGCTATCTCTCAATAGGCCTGCCAATCCTGTTGACTCTGCAAGCGCTGCTTGCTGAGCATGTAAGTGTTGTTCAAGTCCTTGAGTCAGAGCCAAATTCATTTGGGAAAACATAGATTGCACAGCCTGCTCGAATGCCGGGATCAATTGTTTCTCAAACGACTTCTTGAAAGACTCTTGCATTGGCTTGGCCATTCCAGTGCCGACTGCACTTGGTAAAGCGGTCTTTAAGCCTGAAACAAGCTCTCCAGGCAAACTTTGAGCTAAAACCTGAGTTATAGCTGGGGCTAATGAAGCCGCTAGTACATCTACCATAGACTCCAACTCACTGCGCATACTGGCTGTGAGTGAATGTGTAATTTCCTCTAATAACCGTTGAATAGTTGATCTCTCTTCTGCCAGAATAGCTTCGCGCTCAGACTTCACTGCAGCTGCTTGCGCAGCTAATGCTTGTGTAAGCAGCTTCTGCTGTTGAACATGCTGTGCAGCCAACTCTGTTCGAAGAGTCTTTATGATTTCACTGTGCAAAGCAGACATCTGCGCATTCAGAAGCTTGCTGTCTTCAGCAGGCGCTTTTCGCAGAATTCTGGGTTGTGGAGGTGGTGTCGGCTCCTTAGATGCCGCACCAGGACTACTGCTGCGGGAGCGAAGAAGATCTGCAGGAGTCAGCAGACGAGGGGGTGCTTTGGGAGTTATATGGGGCTGAGGAATGTCTAAAGGCTCTGGGGCATCTGCTGGTATGGCGATCGGAACTGGCACCTGGACAATTGCTGGAGCAGCATTTGGTGATGGTGGCGGTGAGGCCGGCAATTCGTACGCCTTATCAGTCACTGGAGTTGCTTCCACTCGTCCTAGCGGATGTGATTTTAGGTCTGCTTTTGCAAGTTTTGCAGTGTCATCATGGCAGAGTTCTGGATCCAAGATATACTGCTGGACCGCCTCGGTTTGCACACAATTGAGTTCGACAAGGCCACTCTGATTGACAAACGCCTGGAAGCTAATCACAGGGAGACCTACACTGAACCCTGCTACATAATCAAAATATGGATCTTCACCGGCAGTGTCTACATGCAGAGTGAAGACTGCCTTTCTATTTGACTCTGACAAAATCAAGAGTCTATTTGTAGCATCCACATCACCTACGAAAAATGGTTCAGGATCTCCCTGAAACATGACTGAATGCAGCAATGAAAATTGTCGGCCGTCAGCTCTGAAGAGATGCACTTTGCATTCTTTTCCTCTCTCGATCAACAATAAATAATTTGTATCTCCAAGTCTAAGCCATTTTGCAGTACTAATAGAAACTTCGTGAGATAGTTCATAAGGCACAGTGCTCAGTCGAGCTTGCATCCCAGGGGAAAGGCCACCAGCTGGACATTTCAATGTGAGCAATGGGGACGTTTCCCATGCAGGGGAGCTAGCAAGTATACCTCCACTTTCAGAAACTGCTAACGAGTCAATGTCCCCTTCATCAACAGCATGATGATAAAAAGAAGCGGCAAAGACTCCTTTGGATATGAGTGTATCAAAATCGCCGCACACTCCTTGAATGTGAACACTGTTAAATGGCTCTGTACCAAAGGCAATTACACCCACATTCTGGCCAGCAGCGACAATTAAAGCAGTCCCATCAAAGGTCCAATGCACCAATACCTTCTTAGCCTCTATGTTGATGTCAAGGAGAACTGTCGCAGTGATGGTCTCGGCACCTGTCAAATGCCATACGACAAGTTTTCCATCTCGACCCCCTGCTGCAATTAGAGAAGTGCTTAGATGTATGGCCATATCTGCAATTGGGCCTGTGTGGCCCTTGAGAAGAGCCTTGGCTCCTGTCGACCGCGAAATGACTCGAATATGCCCCTGCTTCAAACCATAGCAGAGGTAAGAACTATTTACGGCGATGAGCCGGTCATATGTTGCCTCAAAATCACTTGCAACTTTAGCTACGGGTTTCATAATGAGATTTGGACGCACTTCTTCCTCTTTTAATTCATCGATATTGTAGAATGTCTCTCCGGCAAAGATGGCTCGGCCTCTGGGCTGCTTCCTGGAGCCTGTGTCCGCCACAGAGCCTGCCGACACAGCACTTTCGACAGCTTGAACTGCAGAACTGCGGGCAGCGAATACCATACCGTCTGATTTTCCCTCTAAAACTATTGAAGAATGTTCAGATTCCTTGTTTTTGCGCAGCAAACTAAGCAACCCAACACCAGGCACGCTCATGAAAGATTGATGTTAAGACGTTTGACTGAAATGCGCAGTTTTATAGCACGAAATTACAAAGGATTATATACTGTTCCCTTTATGCTGAATTTGATGCGGGGTGTTGTATTCAGTTGTCTTCAGTTTGAGTGCGGAATGAGATGCAGGTCTCAAGGGCATGAAGCGGTATGAGTCGTCTACAAAGCTCTGAAGATCAATTTTGAATATTGATATAATATCTTTGATGCCGATGGACTTCCCACCCGCCCAAAAGGCCTTGTTTTGTCACTCCCAAGAAAAGTGAGAGTGCGTTAGCAACGTGTACCCGAACATATAGTCACGAAACAGATGATACTATCATTTTAAAGACACTTTGAATAATTATAGCGGCCTCACATTTGCACGCCCAGTACCCTGTGCTACAGATCATCCGCATCTGGAAGTGGGTGCCCGAGTTATAAGCTCGTCTTGACTTTTAGGAACCATGGCAGCAAGTGGAGCTGGTGCTCCAATGGAGCTGAAGGAGGTTCTCTCGGTATGTTGCGACCTTTGTGCTCCTGCGAGATGATGGAAAATAGCTCGCATCGCTGGACCCTTTCTGCTGAATGTACATTACATATGCTTAGCCGCCTCTCTATTCTTTTTCATTGCAGTTGCCCTCCCTAGGTATCCAAAATCAGTTTATAACCTTCAACAATGTCACGATGGAGTCTGATAAGTTCGTCTGTGTCAGAGAGACAGCCCCTCAAAATCAACTGGTAGGTTCAAACGGTTGTACGGGATTTTTATAGCCAGCTCACGCTCGATCATCTTGCAGGTCATCATTGACACTGCGACTCCCAGTGCACCTCAAAGGCGGCCCATTTCTGCTGACAGTGCTCTTATGAATCCAGAGCAGAAGGTCATTGCCTTGAAAGCCGCAGTGGCAGGTGTGGAAGGTGACAATCTTCAGATATTTGACTTGGAGAAGAAGGCAAAGCTAAAGAGCACCCAGTTCCCTCAGTCGGTTATCTTTTGGAAATGGGTCACCCCCAGTCGACTTGGACTTGTGACGGCAGTTTCAGTGTATCACTGGGATCTGGAAGGTTCTGGAGAGCCAGTAAAGGTGTTTGACCGTGCCTCAAACATGAATGGTACTCAAATCATCAGTTATAGAGTTGACCCTACTGGAAAGTGGTGCGTCCTTGTGGGCATTGCCCCGGGCGCTCCAGAGCGCCCTCAGCTGGTCAAAGGCTTCATGCAGCTCTTTTCAATGGAGCAAAATCGTAGTCAGGCTTTGGAAGCTCATGCAGCAGCCTTCGGAACTGTGCGTCTTCCTGGAAAGCCTGAAACTGTTCCAGTAATTGCATTTGCGCAGAAGACACTCGTCAACGGGGCTATCACCTCCAAGCTATTGGTCATTGAACTGGGCCTTCCTGGCCAGACCACCTTGAAGAAGAATACAGAGCTTTTCTTTCCTCAGGAATTTGCTGATGATTTTCCAGTGTCTATGCAGATCAGTTCAAAATACGGTCTCATTTATGTGATCACTAAACTGGGATTGCTTTTTGTCTATGATTTGGAAACTGCAACAGCAATTTACAGGACACGTATTTCGGCAGACCCAATTTTCTTGGCAGCTCCTTCTAATACAAGTGGTGGGTTTGTGGCTGTGAACAGAAGGGGACAAGTGCTTAGCGGGACGGTGAACGAATCCACGTTGGTGCCATTTGTTTCTCAGCAATTGAACAACATTGAGCTGGCAATGTCGCTGGCCAGCAAAGGGAATCTTCCTGGGGCCGAAGGTTTAGTGTCTCAACATTTTGGAAAATTGCTAGCAGAAGGCAAGGTAAAAGAGGCAGCAGAGGTTGCAGCAAACTCTCCCGCCGGTACCCTGCGAACCCCCGGTACCATTGCCCAGCTAAAGAGCGCTCCAATTCAACCCGGACAGACATCGCCTCTGTTGGTGTACTTTGGCACAATTCTAACAAAATCATCGCTGAATGCTTTTGAGTCTGTTGAGCTTGGTCGTTTGGTTATCAGTCAGGGTAAGAAGCAGTTGCTAGACAATTGGTGGAGGGAGAAAAAAATGACTGCCAGTGAGGAGTTGGGTGATCTGTTTAGGGGTGCCCAAGATTGGGACACTGCTTTGGCCATCTATCAAACTGCTGGTGCGAGTGGCAAAGTGGTGGAAGCTCTCGCTGCCAAAGGAGATTTTGAGCAATTGGCTACATACACCCGGTCATCTGGAGCAGCTCCAGATTATCTCTTCTTGTTACAGAGGTTGTTGACCGACTCCCCAGACGCAGCCGTCAACTTGGCAAAGACGGTTGCTCGTCAACCGGGGCCGCCCTTGGATCTGAATACCATGGCTGATCTATTTCTCCAGAGGAACATGGTAAAGGAGGCCACTGCTTTCCTTCTTGATGTGCTGCAAGATGACAACCCAGCCCACGGTGCCTTGCAAACAAAGCTCTTGGAGATCAATTTAGTGACCAACCCGCAAGTCGCAGATGCCATCCTCGCCAATGGAACTTTGACACATTATGACCGTCCTCGGATTGCTCAACTCTGTGAGAAGGCTGGTCTCTACATGCGAGCCCTTCAACATTACTCTGATTTGAGCGACATCAAGCGTGTGGTTGTGAATACCCAAGCCATCGATCCTACTCAGCTTGTGGAGTATTTTGGGACGTTGAGTGCAGAGTGGGCAATTGATTGCCTCCGTGTCTTGTTGGAGTCCAATGCACAGCAAAATCTGCAGGTGGTGGTGAATGTGGCCAAGGAGTATACAGAGCAATTGACTGCTGAAAGAATAATTGAGCTGTTTGAGTCGCATAAATCATACCATGGATTGTACTTCTACCTTGGCTCCCAGCTTGCCACCTCTCAAGATCCTGAGGTCCATTATAAGTACATCGAAGCTGCGGCAAGGACTGGACAGATCAAAGAAGTGGAAAGGCATACTCGTGAGAGCGAGCTCTACCCCCCTGAGAGGGTCAAGAACTTTTTGATGGAGACTAATCTTCCAGATGCACGTCCCCTCATCAATGTCTGCGACAGATTTGATATGGTGGGCGACCTGACGCGCTATCTGCATACCAAGGGTATGAGCAGATATATCGAAGGGTATGTACAAAAGGTGTCCCCGCTGAAAACTCCAGTCGTCATTGGCGCTCTGCTGGATGTTGAAGCGGACGATACATTCATCAACAATTTGATTCTGAGTGTCAGAAGCCTGGTCCCAGTCGAGGCATTGGTGGAGGAAGTCGAGCAGAGGAACAAGTTGAAGATGCTCAATCCTTTCCTTGAGCAACTGGTGTCTGAAGGTTCCAAGGATCCTCAAGTGCACAATGCTTTGGGTAAAATCATCATAGACACTAATAATAACCCAGAGCATTTCCTCACTACCAATCCTTACTATGATTCTCAAGTGGTGGGTAAATTTGCTGAAAAGAGGGATCCTGGCCTTGCATGTGTGGCATACAAGAGGGGACAGTGTGATGATGCTTTGCTTCTCTGCACTGCAAAGAATGCCATGTTTAAGCTTCAAGCTCGTTATGTTGTTGAGAGAGCAGACAATGAGCTGTGGGCCAAGGCTTTGGATTCTGGAAACAAGCACCGCCGTCAACTCATCGATCAGGTGGTCTCTACTGCCCTGCCAGAGTGCAAGAACCCTGAGCATGTGTCTGTTGCTGTGAAAGCATTCATGGCTGCTGACTTGCAAATAGAGTTGATCGAGCTCCTTGAGAAGATTGTACTCAACAATACCTCCTTTTCAAATAATCACAATCTCCAAAATCTTCTCATAATAACTGCTATCAAGGCAGATAATACCAGGGTCAAGGACTATATCCACCGGCTGGATAACTTTGATGGACCTGCCGTAGGTGAGATTGCTGTTGGATATGACTTGTTTGAAGAAGCCTTTGAAATCTATAAGAAATTTGGACTCAAAGATCAGGCCATCAGGGTGTTATTGGATCACATGGAGGATTTGGACAGAGCGCATGAGTTTGCCACGAAGATTGACGAGCCAGCGGTGTGGGGGGAGTTGGGCAATGCCTACTTGGAAGCAGGAAGAGTGGAGGAGGCCATCGATGCCTATCTACGAGCCCAGGATGGTTCTCGCCACATCGATGTCATTGCCAAGGCCGCAGAAGTCGGAGACGATGATCAGGTCTACAGCGCTTTGGTCAAGTATCTATTGATGGTAAGAAAGACCACCAAGGAATCCTCTGTTGACACGGAATTGGTCTATTCGTATGCCAGAATCAAAGACCTTGCCAATCTGGAGGAGTTTCTGTCTGGAAAGCACACAGCCAATCTACAGGCTGCCGGTGACAGATGCTTTGATCTTGGTTACTTTGATGCCGCAAGGATTATATATGGAAGGATTCCCAACTGGGGTCGACTGGCTTCCACCCTGGTCAGATTGCATCAATGGCAAGCAGCTGTGGACGCTGCTCGCAAGGCCAACAATTCAAAGACTTGGAAGGAGGTTGCCTATGCATGTGTGGAGGAGGGAGAGTTTAAACTGGCGCAGCTGTGTGGCCTCAACATCATTATCAACGCTGATGATTTGGCTGAGATATCTGAGTTCTATCAGACTAAAGGGTACATTGATCAGTTGCTCAGCTTGCTAGAAAGTGGAATTGGCTTGGAGCGGGCCCATATGGGCATCTTCACTGAGCTGGGTGTCTTGTATGCGAGGTATAAACCTTCTAAACTCATGGAGCATCTCAAGCTCTTTGCAGCTCGTCTCAACGTCCCCCAGCTCATTCGCGTCTGTGAGGAACTGGAGCTTTGGGCTGAATTGACCTTCCTCTACATCCAGTATGATGAGTATGATAATGCATTGGGTGTGATGATGTTGCACAGTGGTGTTGCATGGGAGCATGTCAAATTCAAGGACGTGGCTGTCAAAGTGAAGGCTGCAGACACACTGTACAAGGCCTTGGCATTTTACCTTGAGGAGCACCCTGACTTGCTTGTAGATTTACTCAAGGTGGTTGAGTCTCGTGTTGACCACGCTCGGGTGGTTGAGATTATGCGACGAGCAGGTCATTTGCCATTGGTCAAAGATTACTTATTATCTGTGCAGAAGAATAACTTGTTGGCTGTGAATGAAGCAGTGAATGAGTTGTTGATAGAAGAGGAGGACTGGCCAGCTCTGAGGGATTCTATTACCACCTACGATAACTATGACCAGTTGGCATTGGCAGGAAGATTAGAAAGACACGAGCTGACAGAAGCCCGAAGATTGGCTTCTCATATCTACAAGCGCAATCTCAAATGGCGCAAGGCCGTCGCATTGGCGAAAGCTGATGGACTGGATAAGGATGCGATGGAAACAGCAGCTCAAAGTGGAGACAAAGAGATTGCTGAGGATCTCCTCAGGTACTTTGTCAGCAATGGCAAGAAGGACTGCTTTGCAGCATGTCTATTCAGTTGTTATGAACTCATTAAGCCAGATGTGGCTCTTGAGGTAGCATGGTCCAATGGCCTGACGGACATGGTGATGCCATACATGATTCAAACTTTGAAGGATTACTCCTCCAAAGTTGATTTGCTCATGGCAGAGAGGAGAGAGGCTCAAGAGGCATCTAAAAAAGAGGAGGAACAGATGAAGGCACAAGAGCAAGCAGCAAATGCGTATTTGCACTTGAATAGCTATCTGGCCCTCCCCCCCGCGGCAACTCCTGGTGGGGATGGAGGAGGGTTCAATGGACCCACTGGCTTTCCAGCACACTATTAATGTTTCTGACTTTGGTACATGATTTTGATTCGTTTTTTTTTTTTTTTCAACAGTGGTTGTTTCAATACATAGAGCATGCTCTCCTGTACACCATTATACTGCTAGCCACTGTCCTTCATTTGCATTCCAAACGGGCAGTTCTGTCAATATATCATTAGAATGTGCTATTGCTATGATTTGCATTGGACCAGGAAACTCTGGGAGGGGAGGGGATGACACCCCAAGCAATCTACATTTCAACCCCTGCTTTACAAAACCATCTAGAAGCAAAACGAATGGTCTGTCTTGATCTTCAAGAGTAGGCGTATTGCTGTCTTTATCTATCACGAGGGATCTTCTTGTCTGATGAGCCATTATCACACAACCAAAATCGACATTAAGCAGGGCAATGATGGAATTAATGAGGGGCTCTACAAATCGTTCTTCATAAATGGCGTCAGCAGCGAGCAAGACATGAAATGATTCTTGTAGCGAGGGGGAAATATCTTTGATCTTTGTCCAATCTAAAACTTGACCTTGAACATCCTCAGGTGTGAGGCCATTTAGAGAGACATTTGTTGGATAGTAGCCAACAACTTGGCTTTGATAGTCTGTTAAGACAACTGGTCTGTGGGCACCCAGCTTCGCTGCCAAGAGGCCAGGAAGTCCTACCCCGGCACCTAACTCCAGCACATTCCTTTGCGCAACAATATGAATATTAAGTGATAAATAATGACACAGGGCTAGCGCACCAGGCCAAATGTCAAGCCCCAACATATCTGTGTTGAGGTCTCTGCCATCTATGCCATCAGCAGGGGTCCCGTCTGCTGCATCTGCTTCTTCAGAGGAGGAATCCTCCCAGCAACCACCGAACCCTTGAAGAGTATTGAATAGCTCCTTTGTCTCCATTTGTAGGGTTGTCATGAATCTCAGGGTTTCATGGACGGATTTACGGCAGTTCACGATGAGGTGTTGGCCATTCCGAAACCGGAAAGACTGGAGGGAAATGACCATAATGTATTAGATCAGGATTCATTAGTTAACGTGCTATAGATGAGCACGATATAGGTCATTGAAGTGGTGTATGCATGCAAGCAGCAGCAATTAAAGTGAAAAAGAGTTGTACCCCACACAGTTTTGACCGCCGCATCCAGACTGAAGGAGGCCACGTATTAAAATTGCCTCGTTCATTTATCAAGCTCATTTTAACCTTGTATTAGAGTATGAACTGTCTACATTCAAATTTTTTATGCTTACTTGTCAATTAACTGTAGATCAAGTTTTCACAAGTTGATCAATGAGGGTCCGCCTAAACAATCGCAGTATGATCAAACGGCTACATTACAGCCAGAATATCAAAGTAGAGAGACATATAGCGCATGCAAGTGCGCGCTTGTACACCAAATTGGAGCTAGATGAAGAACGTGGTACCGCCACTGACAGTATCGTAGACGCGGCGTTGACAAGCCCTGTTCTTGAACGCTCAGTTGGTATGGACCCACGGCAGTTACTTAAAGTCACGGAGGCTTTTTGGAGAGAAATGAAGGAGGAATGCAGCAGTAATGGACCTCCAAAGCGTCCAGCTGCCTCAGTTGTGTCTCGTCTTAACGGCTGCCGGCTCACCCAGGCGCCAGAGTTTGATGTCATTATCTGCGGAGGGACACTGGGCATCTTCTTGGCAGTCGCACTTCAGAAAAGAGGATACTCAGTCTGTATTGTTGAAAAAAGAACGCTCAGTGGTAGGACTCAGGAATGGAATATCTCTAGAGAAGAATTGGAGCACTTGACAGAATTAGTGCCGGAGGATACGTTGCGCAATTGCATTGTGACAGAATTCAACCCCATCCGAGTAGGCTTTCCTAAAATGGAGGACCTATGGGTGAAGGATATCTTAAATTTGGGAGTATCTCCGCGTCTTCTTATTGATGCATTGCGAGAAGAGTTCATATCAGCAGGAGGTGTGCTCCTTGAAAAAACTGCTTTCAAAGCGGCACATGTGTATGATGATGGTGTAGAGTCGCAAATCATTGCTGGGAGAGTAGAGGTAGATGCAGGTGACATAAATAGATCGCACATTGAGAAAAATGACAGAAAGCTTCCAGAGTCAGATGGTTGGAGGGTTGAGGAAATACGGAAGAAGAAAAAGGTCACTTCCAGATTACTTGTTGACTGCATGGGGCATTACAGCTCTATTGTAAAGCAATTGCGCCAACGTCAGAAGCCTGATGGGGTTGTGTTGGTTGTGGGTGGTGCATTGCAAGGTATTCCGCCAGAGAAGAATATGTCGGCAGACTTGCTATACTCATTTGAGGACTCTGTGGACGACATGCAATACTTCTGGGAGGCATTCCCAGCAGATGGAGGAGAGTCAAGAACTATCTACATGTTTAGCTATACAGATTGTCACACCACGCGACCTACATTTACCCAATTGCTAGAAAAATATTTGACCAAAATTGACGGCTACCAAGGACTGCCAGAGGGTACTTTAAAGCCAAAGAGGTTGTTATTTGGAGGCTTTCCATGCTACTCTAAAAGCAGTCCTCTCAAGCCTGGCTGGAATAGAATTCTGCAAATAGGAGATGCTTCAGCTGCGGCCTCTCCTTTAAGTTTTGGGGGATTTGGGAGTATGATACGTCATCTACCTAGGTTAACGGAGGGCTTGGTTGAAGCACTGGATGGCGAGCACCTGTCGCAAAGAGAATTGGAATGGTTGCAGCCATACCAACCAGCAATATCTGCTGCATGGCTGTTCCAAAGGTCAATGAGTTTACGTCCAGGCCAGTCGAAATTCCTCCCAGCAGACCACATCAATCGACTTATGCGCTGCAACTTTACTGTGCTCAAGTTCCTAGGGGAGCGTATCATGCGTCCATTTCTGCAGGATACATTGCAGTTTGGGCCCCTTGCTGCTACAATGGGATGCATGTTGTTGAATGACCCTATTGTCGTCTGCCGTGTATTGCTTCAAGTGGGTCCCTTGATGATACTACAATGGTTCAGACACTTTTTATCTCTGGGTTGGATGACGCTTGCCCACACCATTCTTTGGCCATGGAAGAGGTATAGCAAGTCTTTTGGATTTAGAAGATGGTTGGATGCTCTGAGGTGGGGTACCGGTTCTGACAGGGTCGTCTCAGGCAGCGTGGTCCCCTCCAGTGTGGGAGTGCAATCTTGTTGAGAGAACCCTATGTTCCTCGTTAAAATGTAGTTTATGTACAAACACAATAATACTGAGTGATAATAACGGCTTGGTAAATTGAAAGAATTGTGAAACACGGCGATCACAATGGATCACCAGAGAATTGAAGCTGAAGTGGCAGAAGATGGTCGAACGGTTGTTCCAAAGCGTGGAGCTACTCGAAGGCTGGAGGCCCCTAACGAGGTGACTGCTATGGCTAAGGATGAAGACTACATGTTCCATCGTCGGCTCACCGACCTGCGTGAACCTTACTAGTAAGACAGTTAATTTTGCCAGAGCAATCTTGATCTTTATCAAACTAGCTAACGTCTCATCATTGTAGCATACCAGGCAATTTACTTGAAGGTACAAAGAAGTTCAGCGCCCCCGGCATTTCAGAATCCCCCTTGATTGTCTTCATCAATGCTCGTTCTGGTGGACAAGTTGGGCCGCACCTTTTTTCTGTGCTCTCTAAGGCACTTGGAGCAGGACAAGTATTTGATGTGGGTGAGGATAAACCTGGTAAGGTTTTAAAAACATTGTGGAAAAATTTGAAAAGCACTGCAACGGACCCCATAGCCTCAAATATTCTGTGCAATTTGAGAATCCTTGTCGCCGGTGGCGATGGCACAGTGGTATGGGTGTTGGGTGAGATTGCCAAGCTTGGACTTACTCCAGCTCCTGCTGTTGCTGTAATGCCTTTGGGAACAGGCAATGACCTAGCTCTCAGTTTTGGGTGGGGTAATAAATTTTTACCTGGCCTCATCAACCAGCCCACTTCGCTCTACAAAACTTTGAAGACATATGCTGATGCACAGGTCAGAGTTTTGGACCATTGGCAGGTTACAATTGAAGCGCCTTCTGACAAGTACTTCGACATCACCCCTCATTCACTTGGTGCAGTGGATGCAGAGATTACACATACAATGGAAGGCAAGTTTTGGAATTATTTCAGTATTGGTTTGGATGCGGAAGCTGCGTTCGGATTTCATTCGCTAAGGGAGAACAAGCCATGGCTTGCTTCCAGGAGATTTCTAAATCAAGCATGGTATAGTTGGTTCTCGTGTACAAGCGGTTGGTTTTGTGGTGCTCCCCCGCTGACACATAGTTTAAAATTGCGAGTGAAAGGTGGGACATCAGCGGGATGGCGAGAAGTAGAGATACCATCGACCGTGAGAGCCATTGTTCTGCTCAACTTGCAGAGCTATGGGGGTGGAAGGGACATCTGGGGTCTAGCGTGTACCTCAAATTTAGTTAAAAAGGGTATGCAGGAACCAATATTCGATGATGGTATGATAGAAGTTGTTGGCTTCCATAGTGGGTGGCATACTGCGGCAGTCATGGGGCAATTTAGCCCTAGATTGCATGCAAAAAGGTTGGCTCAATGCAAAGAGATTGACATTGAGTTAGCTGCATATGGAAAAGGAAGTTCAGCAAAAAAGAAGTCAATGACACACATGCAGATTGATGGAGAACCGTGGGCACAACAAATACCATATCTTGAGGAGGAAGGGAATGGCCAGCCGTTGAAAGTGACAGTAGCATGCTCAGGCAAGTCAAAAATGCTATTCAACTCTGCTTCACCCCTAGGAGGCCTCCATGTAAAGAAATTGGTGAAGAGAGCTGCAGGAATGACGGGCGGTCAAATTGGTAATGTCAAGATGAGTAAAGAACGAGATGGCCGATGAAATCAGCTGTGACTGGCAAAATCGATATAACGCCATGTATGCTAATTTTATGCCACCAATACTGTCATTAACTATTTAAGACAATCTTTTGAGAGCAGTTGCGCGTACATAATACACTTGTGCAAGGGCGAATACCTCGTATCATCTTTCAATGTTAAGGAGGGCCGGAAGACAGCTGTTGCCTAGGCTGCTTCAAACTCAGGGAGAAAATATATCACCATTAGCAGCAACACTACACTGTGTGCCTCACGTAGGACACGAAGAAGAGAGGCCATCAGCATCAAGGGCAGAGTCGCACCATCTTTTCTTTAGAAGTGAGTAGTTATTTGTGCTGAATCACGTGTATTTGTGCTCTCATGTAGTAGTTTATCCTAGCAACTCAATGTATTGTCCTTCACGCATATCCTCTTTTGCCGACCGCACCTGCAGCCTATGCCTCCTCGACCGACCTGACAACGGGCTCAATTTCTGGAATGTCCCCGACTGTATATGCCATGAAGAATCCTACTCCAATGATTGAGTATGATTCTTCCAATCACGAGCGTTTCAAGCCAGGTGACCCAAGCAAGCGCGCCTTTACGTACTTTGTACTCACCAGTGGGCGATTCATCTACGCTTCTGCTTTGAGGCTGCTTGTATTAAAGTTCATCTTATCCATGACAGCTACAAAGGATGTTTTAGCTCTTGCAAACCTCGAGGTAGATTTGTCATCTATTGAATCTGGCCAGACTGTCACTGTCAAGTGGCGAGGTAAACCAGTATTCATTCGAAGACGCACTGAAGAGGATATTAAGAGGGCGAATGAGGTTGATATCTCTGCACTGAGGGATCCACAGCCTGACGATGTGAGAGTCAAAGACCCCGAATGGTTGATCGTTGTTGGAGTCTGCACGCACTTGGGTTGCGTACCTCTCCCAAATGCTGGTGACTACCATGGGTGGTTTTGTCCGTGCCATGGATCGCACTATGACACCTCGGGACGCATCCGGAAGGGACCTGCACCCTATAATTTGGAAGTGCCAGAATACAGCTTCCTTGAGGATGGAAAAGTGGTCATTGGTTAATAGGGTAGGGATTCTTTTGTTCGTTTTGGCTGAGGCCTTGCACGTAGTAGCAGTGTGTAAAATACAGACCGAATGAGCTTTTTTCTTTCTTACATCATGCTGAGCCTATCCAATGCAGTCTGTATGGATTGCAATCGTGACTCACTCCCTGTTCTGGCATAGAATACTGGGCATTCTGCGTTTTCACACAGCACAGGTTGTCCACACAGGACGCCACTATGACATCGCATACAGGCCTCCTGTGCAGAACACAAAGTCTTCCCTAAAGCTGTGTTTTGTTCCACGTAATTCATATAGACCTCTTGCCATTTACCTTGCACACCTGCACAGCTAGAACAAAGACCTGGTGTCATTTCTGTCTGAGTATGAATAGCTCTCTTGCAACCCAGGCACTTGAAACTGGTCTTGAAGAAACGCGTCAATCCTGTCTGTCGACCCCCTTTTTTCCTCTCATGAGGGGATGGACTCACAGGTCCCAATCCTGTACTGGGTTGCGGTTGGACAATCTCCACCTTGATCATGGTATGGGACCCGTGCAGAAGATTTTGAAGCTGTGGAGGAGAAACACAAGGAGAGAATAGTTCTTGTAGCGGAGTTCTGAGCTTGTTGGTCCAGTACAACTGGTAGTCTGGGGGTGCGTTGGATCTGACCGCAACCAGGGGGTCCTCCGCAGCCTCGTCCTGTAACTTTCTTCCTGCCAGCAGCACATACTGTAACCTCTCCCCCAGAACAAACGATCTTCCCGGATCTCTTTCTTTGATCTTAACTGCAAGTGCTGCATGCGGGCCTCGAATTTCCTCCCCTTTTGATAGAGCATCTCCACCAGCTGCTCTCTCGACCTGGTCCCCAGACACTCTCCATAGCCCACCAGTCATTATCAACTCATACATGTCAACATTCCCTGACAGCAATCTATAGATTTCCCCTTTTGCAAACTGCAAGGCCCCATCAACATCATTCTTCATCAAAATTCGGACCAAGGAGCCATGCAGTGTTGTCCTGACAATGGGGGCTGCCTGTCTCCACATACTCTTCAAACCTTTCACTATCAGCTCACCTTTGTCCACATCCTCCTTCTTCTCAAAGGCTTTGCCAGCATACCTGTTTACGTGGAGAAGCAAAAATGGCTGACAGACTCGCTCAAATTTCAATTCTATTGGGTTTGGGAATGCCTGCGACACCACTTTGCCAGCCATGTGTCCTATATCAATGGCCGCTGCTGCATCTTTGACAGCAGGCAACACAACAAATAATGAATCGGTTTGCGCGTATATAACACGAGCACCAAAGCCACCCAATCCCAGAGTGCCAGCAGCAGCAGCTTCCTCAAGAACACCCTTGGCTCTCTTACAGGAGGCATGGCCCAAAGCCAAACAACTGTCAGCCAACGGCGCACACTGGAGAGGCGATGCCTGAGCTCCAGTGAACCCATAAAGTGCATTTGCCGTCACTTTTAAAGCCCTTTGCCTGCCCTCTAAAACAGCACGAGCTGCTTTGTCACTACTACTTTTCAATTGATTCCTTGTCTCTGCTCGTGCCGTAATCAACGCTGCTAATATCTGCGGCAAGAGTCCTGCTCTGACATTAGGTTTCACAAAAGCAGCTCCACACGGAGTCGTGAATATCTCGTCAGGTGAGAAATTATCTACCTCTTCTGGCCAAACTAGGGTTGTGTAACACAGATTGTAAGCTCGATAGAGGCTGGGATACAAACTAGCAAAGTCTAAAATGGCCACCGGAGAATGATATAGGCCAACAGTGTTGTGGTCCACGGGATGCATGAGAAAAGGCGACTCTGCTAGCCCCACTTGCTCTTGCCTTCCGGCCAGAATGTAACCCTGACGCTGTGCAGTTCTCATCAGTAATGACATTGTGCGGATCATCTGAGCATTGTACTGTACTTGAGGTATGGTAAGGCCAGTAGCACGAGCCATTTCTACACTTTCAGGAATTGTGGCGAGATGCTGAAGCAGAGCATGGACGGCAAAAACTTTCCTGACTGCGTATCGAGTCAGTCTGAGAGCACCTTTCCAATCACTCATCAACAATCTCACTTGATGTGGCCTTAGCACTTCTAATGTTTCACTCAGTATGGCCTGAGCACAATCCACTAATGTAAATGATGCCAAGTTTGATCCAGTGAGGACGTGTCTTAACAAGTCGATTACGAGTCGCCCATCTATTTCAGCCTTGTATGTTTCTTGATTTGACGTACTGGCCATTCTAGACTGACTTTTCACCCATGCAGCACTGTACATAGTCACTCTCTTCACTGCTGTTGGACGCTGCCTTCCCAATGCTCTGGACAAATACATTTGTCCTCCTTCAATCTTCAGCACTTCAATCCTTTTTCGAATTGCATCTAGAGTGTCTGCAGCTTGAAAAAGGCAAATCATGTCGGGGTCATACTGCCTTACGAAGTCCAGCCAGCGTGTTAATAGTTCTTCCTCTCTGCAAAACCTCAGCAAGCTTGCCCCTGTTCCCGGATCTCGATACTTTTCAATGCACGACGAGGATCGATCGGGCATCAGCATAAAGACAAAAGTAGCAGTAGCCTCATCCGCCTTCAAAAACGTTGAATGGTGGGTCGTTGGAGCGCCGGCAACTGCTGCAGAAGAGAGGGGCACCGCTGGTGTAGCATTGCTTCCATCCTCCTCTTCTCCAACATCATCAATGGCATCATCATCTCGTGAGGACGCCTCCCCCATGCTGCTCATAGTGAGAGTACAAGATATGACTGCTATAGGATCGCCTTCACTTGGATTTGGCGTTCTTTCGCTCCCATCAGAAGTTGTACTTACTGTGTCAAGTATCATCAGTCTTAAAGGAGCAATATCTCCCCTTTTTGCAGCCTCCAAGGCTCCATATAGTTGCCTTGGAGTGTCAACATTGTCAAAAGGAGACCAGTCTGGTATTGCCAACTGGGTGGCATCAGGGCTCAGACATCTTATTGTTTTCCAAGACTGAGCAATAACTTCTATATCACAATTGCTTATACAGTGCTGTGGCTCTATGTAACCAGCATAAGGTGCCCTTTGAGACTTTTCTGGAGTGGCCACCTCCATCCTGCCTCCCTGGGTATGACCCTTGGGTATGGCAAGCCAAGCTCCTCCACACACGGGGACATCAGCCAAGAAACGCTGCAAAGGCGCTATTTCTCCTTCATATAGCTCAAAGTTATTCCAACTGAGCCCCTCAGTTAGGAGACAACAGTTGTCAACTATAGCCTTTTGAACGACAGACGCCGTCCGTCTTGCATTCCCTGGAGTTAAAAATATCTTCAAAAATGATCTCCCTTTTGGAGCATCTGGTCTGTAGTACATTATAGGAATTTTATGAACACATTCAATTCTTTGTATATGTGCATCTGGGACATGAATCTGCCTGTTCATCAATGCAGCAAGGTTCTCGAGCTCCTTTGGGTTGGTGCCCCACTCACTGTCCTGCTCTCCATCACTTTGTCGAATGGGAACAGAAATGTAAAAGTATTGCTGAAAATCTTCTATCCGCAGCAATACTGTGTGTTTTTCTGCAGTGACTCCCCAAATTGTGAATTTTGAGCCTCCATTTGCCTCCTCAAGAATATCAGTTGCCATGAAAACCAGCCATGCCGGAAGGGTTGGACAAGAGGCTGTATATGAACGTCGAACTAGGCTGCTTGGTAGTATATCACTATGGGGAGTATACTTGAGCTCGTCTCGGTCATATTGAAGAGCGACAGGGCGCTCCAAAGAGGTTGTTTTTCTCTTTTTTCTTCCAGGAGTTGGCATGAGGTAGCAGATGGAGATAATCTGAGGATTACAGGCTCTGCGGATATGAACCCAAACTAGATCGCATTTAACTACCTTCTCTCGCGTATTCTTTTGATAAAATTTTAGCTACGCTGCACCTCGTGACATCAACTAGAATCCGTCGTTTCTTTGACGTTGGGACTTTGGACACTACCACGAAAGCCCAAATGTACTCTTTTCAGAAATAGTGTTCAATGAAATTTGTCGTACAATAGCATAGAAGACGGTTTCAGGGTCAATGTGTCTCTATCTTGTCCATCCGAGACAACTCCGATTGAAAAGCATGTCTAGTCGAGCCTCTGCCGTTAGCTCGGCTTATTGTGACAGGGAATGCACTGCGACTGGTTGGCGAAAGCCTTTCCCGCAAGCTGGAGATTCCACTGAAATAGGCCGTCCACCGATAGTGGCACTCGGAAAATTCGACGCCCTCCATCTGGGGCATCGCTCATTGGCAATTGCTGCTGCAGAGCTGGGAGGCTCCCCGTGGCTTGTATCATTCTCTGGCATGGCAGAGGTGTTAGGATGGCATCCACGCCTCCCGTTAGTAGCTGCAG
Source organism: Axilococcus clingmanii (assembly GCA_019693495.1). NCBI lineage: Eukaryota > Viridiplantae > Chlorophyta > Chlorophyceae > Chlamydomonadales > Chlorococcaceae > Axilococcus > Axilococcus clingmanii. Next base: position 189,949 of record JAAMXV010000671.1, on the reverse strand, counting down.
AGGACCGTAAAAGAGTTTTGAAATCCTGGTCAGCGGTTTGTGGCGGTGTGACACCACGAGAATGTTATATTCCATTCAAAGACATCAGAACAATGAGTCCTGAATCGTTTATTAATTTATTAGCCAATGAATTAAAAGTTAAAGGCATAGTTGTAGGAAGGAATTATAGGTTTGGTTATAAAGCAGCTGGCACAGCAGACTTACTGGAAGAGTTGGGACCTACATACGGCCTTAAGATTGGCGTTGTGGACCTTGTCTCCTATGGATCTCCCACCCACTCAGTTCCAACTTTAGTGTCTTCATCAGAGGTGAGGAAATATCTAGCAAAGGGGAGCACGGAGAGAATTCATGAGATCCTGGGAAGACCATATAGAATAGTATATAAGTGCTGTGAAATTCTTAATGAGCAAGAGATCAAGCTTTTGGAGCCTCAGAATGAACCCTTGGAACATGCCAAACAGTACCAGGTGGAGGTCTCACAAGGAATTACACCTTTAGGTACTGCAGAGTTATGTATAAAGCATTCAGGGGAAAGTACTCTGAGTGAGATACATAGTAGTAATTTTGATGTCTTACATCCATGCAATATTGATTTTATGTAGCAACATTTAATTGAGCCACATATTTTGCCAAATCTGTCTCTAAAGGAGACTCCTCCAGTGTAAACGTATCACAGGTACCCCCATACTCAACCGGTAACTCATCTTCATCAATCCATTCTAACAATGCCTTCTTCAGTTTCTCCTTATCATTCTTTCCAAACAAGCACATTTGATTTCGGACCTTTTGATTGATCATAGGAGATATGAGATTCCAGGCCATGGCCCACCAACCAGGTGCATTGATCAAAAAGGCTCTGTGCAAGCGTTGAGGATAGTTCAGTGCAAGGAGAGCACCTGCCTGAGAAATAAACTTGAAAGCATCTGATCTGATAGCGCCGATAGAAAGTCCAGAGAGGTCAATAATCTTCACAGTCTTGCCATGAGGAAGACTCCTCGTATCCAGAACCTTGAAAACATAGTCAAATGTAAACTTCAGATGCCTCAGAATATCATCATCTGTCACACCTGCAGCTCGTATTTGAGGATATGCTTTGGGCCACATTCCCATCTTTTCGATTTCAAGTATACAGTTTTTCTTTGTAGACCAGCAACATACACCATGTGGATAGTATTTCTTGATAATTTCATAGTGAGGTTGCGGTTGGCGAACAAGATCTGCAAGCCCTTGCTGTATATTCCATTCAATGCATGATGATAGAGCAGAATAGGCCTTGACCTCGTTCTCAAGGCCAACAATAAATCGCCTGGCAATGTCTTCACTCACCACATCAGGATGTCTGTCGACTAACATTTGCATCGGTATCGGCAATTCTTCACCTGCTCTCCATTGAATCAACCCAGTTACAGACAGCATTCTTCGCACTGGTGGTGCAGTCAATTGGCCATCTTGCCTGGGTTTCTCACTGACGGTTTTTTCTACTAGTTCAGCTTCCATTAATGAGATGTACCATCTTCGTAAAGACACACCGTTTTCTAATGCCTCTTCGACGGTGTCCTTCCGAGGAGTTGGCCCATATCTCATTCGGCTGATGATGCCAGTGAGCGGTTTCGCAATCAGCCCAACTCCGCCAGCAATCATACCTTTTCCCCCATCTTCACCAGGTAGTGCTTCTCCTTGCTGAGCAGTCATCTGAAGCACCACTTCGACCTCCCTCTTTTCACCAAAGATGCTGCTTCCATTAAACTGTGGTGCAGTCTCAATTTCATTATGGACCACTGCTCTTGCCTGAACAGGTGCTCCTCCTTCATTGACAGATTTCAATATCATTGTAGGGGTCACCTCAGCTACTGCTGGCCCCAATGGAGTCGTCAGCCATATCTTGATCACTGTGGAACTTGCGCTGGAAGGCGAAATGGACGGCATTCGCATCACGTCACCCTGATGTTCTTGCTGCTTTAGAAGAGCGGTGCTTATATTATCTGGCAAAGCCAACTTCTCCCCCCACCCAGGAAAAGGAATTACATGGCTCAGCACTGGTGTCCTCACCTGTCGGTGGCCCCAGCTGTGCCTCCGACTGCGGGTCATGGCATCGCCCTGTTGTTTTTTGGAAGTTACATCCACCGTGAGCATCGTGACATTTGTGGATGTCCTAAATGGAAGGCCTAGACCAAGAAACTGAACTGCTTCATAAAGTCTCTTCCCTGCACATTCAATATCGTGCTTGAGTGCCTCTGCTTCCTTCTTGTTGGCCAACTCAATGATGATGGAATGAACGCCTGGGTCTCGTACCAAGTGACCCTCCAGATAGGACTCAATTGACCAATCCTCCTTATTTAAAGCATCAAAAGGATACCATATAGGGAACAGTAGACTCTTCACGACAGTCTTTGTGGTCTCTTCTGTTTTGCGGGTCGTCGGGCGTTGTGCAGCGAATGATATCTTGACCCTTTTTTCCTGAAAGACCTCAACAGCAAGTACTTGAGTAAGTGCAACACCCAGTTTGGACAACTGAGAATCTTCAACACCATCTGTTTTGATTGTAAGAGAGGCCATGCCATCTGAGGCAGAGGTGTCACTTGCGCTTGTAGACTCAGGTGCAGTCACATCGTTGGTGACCTCCTTCTTCCCAAAAACTTTGGTGAACAGACTACTACTACTTTCAACTTCTAGGCGTCGTGCTGTTACTGAATTAGTCAATCTAATAGATTGAGGCCTACCTGACGGAATTGGCGCCAAAAGGACAGCATCCAAGAAATATGATTGCCAGTTCTCGTCGTCGGCATCCGAAGACGTGAAAAGGTGGATGGCCTCGTGTGTCAATGTCAACAGAAATGGCTTGGAAGACTTTCCTAAGTATTGAGCATCTCCTCCTTCTCCCTTTTTGTACCCTTTGAACCGACAAAGGACTGTCTTGATCGGTTTTATTTCTCTTTGTCGGAAACAGTCTGCCGGGGAGGCGGACCCGTTTTCGCTCGGCATGGTTACGGTCGCCGCTCAAAATCTATTTCATCAAATATGTCAACTCCTTAACAACTCTCATCAGAGCAAATGATCGTGCGAATTTACCTAAGAAAGATATAACTCGATAAATGGTGGGCTTTACCTTGTGAAGTTTGGAGTTTGTTAGGACGAGGACCGACCTCGTTAAAACATAGGCCCGATTCAATTGTAAGGGATCCAATCCCGCCGTTTAGTGGTTTGCTACAATTTGAAGAATCAACAAGGTAAGTCGACTTCACAGAAATTCATGGGAGCACAGGAGGTGCCAACACAATAGAGTGATATCATGGACCGATCGGTTTAGCCAATAAAGCCAGAAGGCAAATGATTTCTGTAAAGCGTTTCGTGGCATATGTTTACTTTTCCTTTAAAATAAAGACGACTTTATAAACCTTGGGTTTGAATTTAGTCACCAAACCCAAAGAATTTCGACCATGTTGTTGCATCCTAGCACACTTTCGGTATTTCTATTGTCAACACTATGCTCATATGTGGCTGGGACTGTCGTCATAAAGGTGTGTTGCTTGAGTTTTAAAAGTGTAGAACTGAACTTTGAGGAATTACCCTCCGTGACGCCGTTCCGTTTCGCGGCATGCTTACCCTCGGTCTGGCCTCGGTTGCAGTCTGCTGGAATGTCTTTAAACGTAGCCTCAATAGAAGCAGCTTTTGGTCCTCAGCTTGAAAATAGTGGGCTAGAGGGAGTCTTAATCCTTGCAAATCCAGAAGATTCATGTTCAGCGCTTTCACCTCCACGTGAGAAGCATCGACCGTGGGTTGCTCTCATCGTACGCACGCAGCACATGAGTGCAGCAGCGCATTGTACATTTGACATCAAGGTTCAGAATGCTGCTATAGCAGGAGCCGTAGGAGCGATTGTATATGACGATATGTATGAACCATTAGTTCTCATGGCAAAGCCTCCAGATAATCCAGACCCCAGCATACCCGCATCCTTTGTATCACTGAGGACGGGAGAGATTATGAAGCATTTACTACACACATCCACTGACAGTGATGTCATTGTAGAAATGTTTCCATCCAATGACAATGCTCTCCTATCTGTGCTTATCAGTGCACTGTCTGGTTTCCTAGCAATCATCATTATTCTAGCGGCTCTGCTTTTAGTACGCAGGAGGCAAACCCTGGCTGCAATTCACAATGTACTTGATGCAGGGAATTCGAGTGGTCATGGCATGTCTGCTGAGCAAATAAGACTGTTGCCTGTCATAATACATGAAAAAATGTGTGATTCAGCTGAGGAATTGGGTGGGGACGAGGAGGAGGAGGAGGAGGAGGAGGAGGAGGAGGAGGAGGAAGGTTCATCACCTAGGGGATCCACAGGTGGAGGTACGTTGAGCTCTTGTGCAATATGTTTGGAGGCCTATGAGCGAGGAGAAAAATTGAGGTTGTTACCCTGTCGTCATAGATATCACAAGGAGTGTATTGACCAGTGGCTATCAACTAGGAAACCACTTTGCCCAGTCTGCAAATTTGATGCCACTTTGGCTGCAATTGAAGCGGGTGAGAGTAGTGCAATGGAGGGCTCCCAAGGTAGCACTGACACGCTCTCGACATGGTGGGTGAGATTCTTGCATAGATGGCGAATAACTCGAGTAGAGGAAAGTCGAGCTCCAGGTCCGAGAAGGGTCACTGCAGAAGCATTGCAGCAGCCTCTGCTGCTCCCTCAAGGAGTGTCCTCCCCAGTCGATGTAGATGAACAGCAAGCGGCTAGAGTTGATGGAATGGACCTGACAGCATCGACTGCCACTTTGGAAAATTTCAGCCATTTGCCAATTACAGAAGGCTCTGAAGAGATTGTGCCAGCAAGAGACGGTGAGTAGCTGAAGTGTATGTTATCCACTTGTAACAACTGATTCAAGAATGAAAGGTTGGCGACCTGCTGGCACGGCCATTACAATTCAAAAGGTCTTACCTGCAGATAAGCTATCTTTTTTTCCCACCTTTTTTTCCCTCTCTATCGTCTAGTTTATTCTAATATAGTGTAGCCACAGTACGTTGCTGGTGCTTGACGTTGTCAAATAGCGCAAGCTGAAATCAACGTTTCATCAAGTGATCGAGAGCTGTACTTGTCTAGCAAGGTCTGTGTATCCACCAAAAGGGTTCATAACTATCGGACTTCATGTCATTGCTAATCACGGCTACGACTGGCGTGCCGCGAAAGACCTATGCCTTTGCTGTGGCAATTTTAGCAGGCACCTTCTTTTGGCGTGTTCAATAGCACTGTAGGTCCTGTCGAGTTTGAGAGACACAGACAAATCACTGCAGGCGCAGTCAATATCACTGAGATTACTAGCACCCAAAAGATTCAAGACCTTTTGGACATATCTACCCGAGGAATAACAAGGTTTAATTCTACCTTGACGGTTGCTGCGTGTGTGGCAAGATAGCCTATCGCCCTCATCTACAACCGACTTCCCAAAGCTGGAAGTACTTCCATGATGAGAGTCATCAATGGTATGAAAGCTAGGCACCATTTCAACTATGATTTTGATAAAGAGTTTCGTACTGATCAGAAGCTGTTGTTGAAGCGCGTTCATAGAGCCTTGGAGACCGGGGTGCAAACTGTGTTTGCGGAGCATTTCTACTATCCCGATATCACTTGGAAGAGAGCCGTTGAATACATCAATGTATTACGAAACCCAGTCGACAGGTGTGTCAGTGCTTACTATTACAGCAGATTTGGAGACAATTCAAAAGAGCAAAAAGAATGGGTGAAGAAAAGGTTTGGAATGGCAAACATAAACGACTGCTTAAAGCAATCTAAAGTGGGAGAAGTACCAGCATGTTTGAATTGTGATACACAAATACTCGCAGACTATCTTTGTGGACCAAAAGAAGTGTGTCAAGATCTTGATGAACAGGAAAAATTAGCATATGCAGTCAAGAACTTGCAAAATCGATACACTGTAGGGTTGACTGAGCACATGTCGGAATCCATGGAGTTATTTCATGCACGGTTTCCCACTTTCTTTAAAGGAGCCAAGAGAAAGCTTCTCCAGAGAGAACCGCAGAGAAGTACTTCAGATGATCCAAGATATGTTAAGCCCTCAGAAGATACAAGAAGAAAACTGGAAGCACTGCTGAAAGCTGATATGGAGCTCTATCAACTGACAGCAGACAAATTTTGGAGGGAGTACAGGGGTTGCGTTAAACACCAGCTGAAATACTTTATCAAAAAAAGGGCAATTCCATCATAATATACAATAGTAGACAAGATCTATTTAACAGCATCCAGAACCCTCACATCCTATATCTTCTGAGGTACTCATCATTCCTTGAGGGAGATTCTGTGCTATGGATGGCTCTGTGATAGGACCATGGCATTGTCGCTCTCTTCTATCAGCATCCAGAAGTGCCTTTATTTTTTCTTGCTCTGAATTGGTTGGAAGCTTGGCAGCAGACTTTGATCGAGATAAATCCTTTTGACTTCTCTTCAAGCGGTCCTGAGCATTGAGAATTTCCTTGACCTCCTTCATCGTAAAGACTTTGCCTTGTTCCAAGCTCAAGACACCTGCCTCCTCTGTCCAGCCCAGCAGATGCAATGCTTCCAAGGCATATTCATCGCTGCCTATTGTAGCAGCAATTTTAGCATTATTGAGCTTTAATGATCTGTATTTGGCTTCGGTGGGTTGAATCGTAATGTTTCTTATGATCTTCTCTAAAATCTCCAAAGTTTCTAATTGGCTGATAGACCAGAGGCATGACTGAAGAGGTGTAGATTTTCCTGGTGGTAGCTTTGCTGGTGGTTGCGAGTAATACCCCATTACTCGCGGGTCAGTTTCAATTCGTGAATACACAAGGAATAGACGAAAAGACGATATATTTGAGACTTCAAGTGTCTGAATAAATACTAAAATCAGCACATTTATAATCTTACCCAAAAATGTGAACCAACGCTATAAGCATTCCTTTCGAGGTACCAGGGTCCGTTGTCGCTACTTCCACCACTCCATTCCCATGCACCTTTACCATGACTGGAATTTGCTTGGAAGGCTGTCCACACGGCAATACACATGCACCACTAACAACTCCCTCTTCACTTGTCTCTATCAATTTAATCCCAAGGCTTTCCAACTTGGGAGCTATCTCCCCTGTCCAAGAGAGTTTCCCCTCCAATTTATAAGGAGCTCCATGTACTTGACCCCACCTGGTCTTAAAAACAGTCACTGGCACGTCAATAGGTTGGATGAACTTGGTCACTGGTACAGGCAACTCCAGAATTCTGTTCATTTCTAGTTCCTTTCCAACAGTATAGTGTAGATGCAGCGAGGGAGAGGCATCAACATCTCCTGACAACAGAACAACTGACAAAGGTACTTGAACCTGCTGTTTAGGACTCAAACTTGCGGGGGGGGTAGCCACTAATGACAATTGTAGACCAGCAGTCATTTTGGAAGCCAACTTACACACAAGGTTCTCTAATGGCTCAGTGTGTTTGTTGCCAAGGTATATGACAATGCGTCCAGTAGAGCCTTCGTAGGAGGCCTTGACTCCCACTTGTAAATATGGATCTTCATAGAGGACACTGGAGTCTGCAGTATACAGCTTCCTGACACACATGGACACGTCGACTGTGGGGTTCACAGTGGGAGTAGGAGGCACACTTGATGGAGTGGTACGCAGAACTGGCTCCACCGCGACTCCTTCCGTCCTGACACTGCCAACAGAGGCTGTGGGAGAGGGTTTGTCTTGCTCTGCGACCTCCCCCTCCACCCCTCCATGAGATGCCGGATATGCATGGTCTACTCCATGCAGCACACTCCCCTGCTGTGCTGGAGTTTCCTCTGTAAGATCCAGCAGATCCATTAAATCCATGACAGGTCTCGTAGACTCCATGATGGAGGGTATCTCTCCTCCGCTGGACACTACTTCGACGACCTGCTGCTCTGAGGGTCGCTCTGACATTATCACTTGCTCCTGCTGCAATTGAAGCAGCCAGGAGGGTACCTCCCTTGCTTCATCCCCCTCTTCATACACCTTTTGCGCCAGTCGCCGCAGCAATAGACTGCCCTTCTTCTCCCATTTGGGAAGGGGTTGTAGCGCAGCGAGGGCCACACTTCTATTTGCCATACTGCTCAGGGCTTTATACTCAACTGCTCTCTGCTGAAGCTCTGGATCCAAATAACCCCTATACCTTTCCAGAATCGCATCAATTTCTCTTCCTAATTTTGCATCGGATGGATCAACAAGTGCCATCTTTCCAAATGCAGTCAGCATCATTGCCTTGGTCTCCGCATGCACAGCAGAAAAACTGACTTGAAGGAGTTTAAACTGCTCATAGAGTGGTACTTCTGCCACTATAAGATTACCATACTCCCCAAGTATATGGGATGCAGCCCTCAAAAATGTTTCCCCTCCCCCATTTCTTGTCTGCAATGCTTGAACCACTCGTCTTGCTGCATATGTATGCAATGTTGGCGCGTTTGTGACAAGCTGAACAACAGATTGCCACACATCATTGATGGCAGCTTCTCCAGCATTCTCCATCAATGTTAGCATGGAATCTATGTACCACTCCAAAGAAGGGAGGAATCTTTCTGCTAGTACAGCTGCCTTCAACACTATATCCTCCCTCATTGCATAGTCACTCAGTTTGAGCGCTGACAACAAGTGTTCAACGGTGGAGACTGCATTTGTTGGACCAGCACATGCAAACAAGACATCTAGAGCCCTCCTCCTGATCGAAACATCTGGATCTTTCAAGCACGCCGTAATAGTTGACTGGTGCGTTGCAAGTGCCTCGGCAACTGCAGGAACCTCGGCCAAACGGCCAATATTTTCCAAAGCCAAGTATCGAAGATTGGCTTCGGGTGTCTTTAAGAACTTGGCTAGCAGGGCAACTGCAATAGACAACAGCCCTGGCTCCTCCAGCCCGATAGCAACAGATACTGCCTCAAAAACTATCGCATTAACAGCGTTGTTCTTGTTTTGGTTCTTGACAGGTTCTGACCCTCCTAAAATTCTTTTCAAGGTCTCTGTCAGAGACTTTAGGACATGCGGATCTGTGGGAGGTGGAAAGTATTGCAAAGCTCTCAAACATTTAACTTGAAGCCAAGGACTTGCCAACCCATAGTAGGTGTAGTCTTGTGTCACCTCTCTGTTCCTCATGCGCTCCATGATAGCCACTAACTTTGGGACACAGGGTTCGTAGCCTTCAAAGCTTCCACGGGCAATGACCCCCAGCAGCAGTGTGCATAAGCCCAACAATACTCCAATGTCATTATCCTCCAGCAGAAAAGCTAATTGAGGTCCCCATGTATCTGAATTGAAAATTTCACTATCTGGCAAAGATTTTCTGAGCAATCTTAAAAGACAAAGGGCGGCTTTCTTCCTGATGGCGGGCCTGGTCGCTCCGTTTTGCAAAACATGCATAACGTCCGTGGTCAGCAACTGACTGAACTCTTCGCCTCCGACATTTGCTGCAAAATTAAGAGCCAGGCTTTGAAAGGCTTCATTCCTAGATGTAAGGTCATTCCGCACGCTATTGGTCACCAAGCGCAAGAGCTCATCCTTCTCATTCAGGAAAATGGAGCAGGCCATGTATCCCACATGCTTCTCCGCATATCCAGGAGCTGCCAAAAGATCCATGGCTTGTTTGTGACCGAATTCCACATCATAGCCGAGCATGCGTGTGTAAAGTAATTTCCACAGGTACTTGCGCTTGTCATAGTCTGTCGGAAGGGGAGACGGGGTTAGGTCGATGGTGGGAATCTTCTGGGTGGGAGGTGCACATACCTGATAGACCCTTTTCAGACGTGTATTTTTTTCTGATCTTCCCCAGCTCCTTATCCACGCGCTCTCTTTCCGCTTCTTTTGAGGAGCAATTCCGGAGCTCCAAGATGTAATTCTACAAGACGATCACCATCAGGGTATTTCTCAAACAAAGCGCATGTCTTAAAGATTCACCTACCTTGAGACCCCGTTGCGTTTGAACCTTTGTCATAGTGCCGACACTTCTATGACTTGATCACCACCTGAAGCCGATTTCACTGTACAGTGGGAAACTAAATTATGTGTATTTATTAAACATCCAAAACATAAGATTGATTTATGCTGGCAAATTGCTCATCTTCCTTGGTGTCTTGATGTCTTTGGCTCTATTTTCATCCACGTCAGATTGCATCATTGCAGCATAGGCCGGGGCTGCTGACCTGTGTTCTCCTTCAAGGGGCACTCTGCTATATGTTCTGCCAGAATGAGCTCCTACCGTCAGTACAAACCCTCCAAGCAAGATACCAACACATGCAAAGGCGGCCATTATTGCAAACCAACGTGCATCAAATCCTAATCCCAACTCATTATGGGGCACGGCAGTTTTAGTTGCAAGGGGTGCTACAACTCTGCTTGGTATCATACTATGCTTTACAACTGATACAACAATGGTGCTAGCATCTTCCACGTCTTTCTTGTCCAGAGGCTTTTTCACACCGAACACATTATAGCTTGGCAATTCTGTGGATACTTTATCCATGTCACCCTCTTGTGCTGTTGGCCTATTTTGGGATGATGCAGTGGCCAATAAGGAAAGCAATTGGCTTGTCGAGGCATCTGTATTTTCATCCAGCAGAAGGTGCAGTAAGGCTGGAGGAAGTCCAAGAGTACCTCTCTGGGGGGCAACAGCCTGAACAACTACAGACATCAACGCTTGTTCCTCAGATGTATTCTCCTCAGGATTGAAAAACCAATCCTCTGTGTAATCGTCAAAGTACTCGTAGGACTCATCCATCTCCAATAGCTTGCGAGCAGCATGAACAGTTGGCTCCTGAGGTGGCTGCTGACGGGACAACATCACCGGTTCAAATGCGTCATAAGTAATGCTTTCAGTAGCTACATCCTCCCCTTCTGGGCTGGGAATCAGAAAATCAATCTCCAGGGGTGGTTCTATCAAGATTCCAAGCATATCATTCGTCAAATCGACAAGGTCTTGTACAAGCAGGGCGCTGACACGAGGATCGAGTGCTATGACCACAGACCCAGCTTCTGCCCCTTTAATGCCTCCGTTTGAACTCTCACCTAAAAGATTAACAACGTGTTCGAACAGTTCTTTTTCATTCATGACATCGAAAACCACATTCTCAATAGGGTTAGCATTCACATCATCAAACCACTTATCAAATGCAGCCTCAGAGCTATCCATGAGGTGGCGTCTTGTAGCCAATAAAGCCTTTGCTGATTGTTCTCTCAGAGTACGGTAGCGATTGAATAGGGAGGCAGTCCTTGAAAGGGACATCAATGAGCGGCGCACTGTGGCAGAAGAAGGGGAGGAGGCATGTCCGATGTTTTTATTTTTAGAGCCCTTCATGGCATCAGCAACCCGTCCATACGCATGCTGCACATAGCGTTCAGGCTTTTCCAACATCTTGTTGACAGAATGTAATACTGAGCTGACTTGTTGCTGAAGACTGGATGCCCAGGACGAGATGTCTAAACCCAAGGGATTTTTAGTCTCCATCAATCGGCGGTGTGGCACCCCTTGAATTTCATCAAGATGAAATTCTTGTGCAACATCTCCTAATGACATCAACAGTGCATTAGCCATAGCATCTTGGGCTGCCTTGACGGCATCATTCACGGCATCTGCATCAATTTCAGAAGTTTGTCTGACTGAGCCACTGCTGACAGACGGAATCTCGATGCCGTGATAGCGCAAACCCTGCTTGACCTTGTCTAATACTTCCTGTTCAGCAGCCAATAGTTCGACAGCTAGCATACTTTGACTCATTGACCGCAGCTCATCTAGTAATTTTGAAATGCTTTTGGTCTTGAGAAGTGGAAGCTCATGAAGACGCCTCTGATTCAATGGCAAGGGTTGATTGGCAGAAGGTCGGTGCTCAGATATAGCAACTGAAAGGAGAGGTCTAACAGTAGCATCCAAAGCAGCCTGAGCTTGCGTTTGGATTCTGTGTATCCACTCCAAGGTTTGCTTTTTTACAGCTCCTGATAGGGCAGTCTCGGTCTCTTCTACAGACCGTTGCACGCTATCAGTAAGGGTGGAGTTGAGTTTCGTGAGCCATGTGGAAATCTCATGGAGGGAAGTCAGGAATATATTATCTAGCGTATTTGTATGTGTTACTCCTAATAGTCCTACTTCCTTTTCTATAGACTGAGCATTTGTGATAATTTGTCCCGCTAAGAGCACGACGAAGAGAGGGACAACGAATCTCATGGTACTATTTTTATTTACATAGGATAAAGCACGCTTATAATTAGAATTGAAAGGTGCTGAATGTCCCTAGAGAATTCAACGGTTTATTGGTGCACTCCACGAGGCAGATTGGTCAATGCTTATGAAACAAATCAGTGAGACCAACAGTTTAGGGATATAAGTTGTTTTATTATCTAGAAAAAAACTAATTTTATTGCAAAATAGCCTCTGATGTTGAACAAAGAACCCTGCAAACAAGAATAGGAAACTGCACATCACAGCAGGCACAGCAGCCAGATTCAAAAGTTCTGTCACTGCTCTTGGTACATTTGAGAAGATTTAATTAGCAATGTCTGTCGTAAAAGCTAATATACAACCATTTCTACTATCAGTAATACATTGTTTATATATTGATATCTTGCGATGGAGGTCAAATGCAGATTTTTTCGATTTTTGGAATGTGCACAGACATCCAAAGTTGGGGATGGTGATTCTTCCACAACATGGGCGGATACCGCTTTCTATTGAGTCCTGGAACGTTAATTAGTATAGACAACTATTATTGACAGTTATATGGACACGCGGCTCCAGTGTACTTACGATTGCGCAGCTCATGTATTTAACTTCCTCGGACGTGGACTTCGCCAGCTCCAATTTGAGATGTAGCTCAAGCTGCCTGGAAAGCATGTAATAAGTAACAAATAATTTTTAAAGCTTCCTAGGAGATCTCATCGTCCACATATAGGTCCCCTAAATTACAACCGATGATCATTTTGTAACCATCTTTGTGGAAGATCACTCTCAACACAAGATTTCGCTAATTTAAAGCACGAAAATTATTAGCGTAAAGATTTTAATCGCGTAACCTTCCAGGTCTTAGGTCGCGATAACTCGGAATCTGCCAAGGGGAAGATTAGGTTGCAATTAGGACAGGTTTCCGAAGCCTTCCGACTGACAAACACGCATTCTGAACTCCATTCAGGGAGTCGTAGAGGAAATTATGTCTGCCATGCTGAGGTGCAGCCGCTGCATGGTTCCATTTCTGAACTCACAGAACCTAAGAAATCCATGTCAGTCTTACTCCTATTCCAAATTCACATGATCCCTCCATCACCTCATACAAAACATGTCAGCACAGCACCCATCATGCTAATGATATTAAGGACTTAATCTCTAATTGTAAGCATCTGGTATACCCTATCACATTTCCAGCAGTCATTAGTTACTGTCTTCTCTCACGCCCTTTCCCGTTTTTTTTGGGAACACATAATCTGCCAGTAGAGATGGCATTCTTGCACTCTCTGTCACTGTGGATACACAGACATTAAGCAAGTATATCATTCAAATTCCCACTCCTTTTTATTCTTCCGGTCAAGAGTGGCGCTGACAGCAGTGCTCACCCCCGAACCAATCCGCCGCTGGACAAGTAACTAGCGATACCTGTGGTTGGAAGGTACTACATGAAGATAAATCAAAGCCGTTCAACTGCCAAAGGTGTTTCCTTGAGGCACTGTAAGTTTGAGGCGTTTAGATGATCTATATGTGTAGGCTGAGGTTCTTTTCGGCATCCATTCGAACTTTGATGGGATTGGGAACGTTTTGTCATCGACACGGTGAACTCCCAGCTGTTGAGCTTTGTGAGCTTTGTCTGCAACACATTTTGTCATCCAAAGCAATATAAAGTTTCTCCATACTAGTCTAGATCCCTGCTGCAAGCCTGTTATCAAAAGATACGTAATCAGAATAAAGCACATATGAGTGCTGATTGAGCTGGATGCTAGGCAGGTTTGCAGTCAGTCCATGCCAACTCCCTCCTGGGTCTGTCTTTGGCGGCCTTAGCGTATTAAAAGCGGGGCCTGACGGGCCCGACTGTCTTTAGTAGATTTATTAGATTTGTTCAATATGTCTTTAAGCATAGATGACCCGCCCAACTCTCGACTTTTCGTGGTAGTGGGAAGAAACACAAACGTGAGTGACCTCTGCTTAAACCTGTTAGATGGAGCCTGTGACTGTGATGACACCCACTCCCACCTTCGTATCCGCAGGGTGACTTCCTTAGGAATGTTTTCGAGCAGTTTGGGACGGTGGTATTCGTGAAATATCTACGCGACAAAGGTATGTAGAAACTTCCAGCAACCCCAGAGCCAATGGCTTTGCTTGGCAGGCTGCAAAGCTAATATACCGCTGAATATGGTTGGTGTTGGGATCAGCCTTTTCTCTCACCGTGGGTTTGGTCGCTGAAAAGCCTGAGGATCAACGCAATGCCAACGAGACCTCCAGAGCAGCTTTAAGACGAGCCTGACGCTTTATGCTACAATGCAAGCGACCTATAGGGTTGCCATTTGAATCAACATTGATTACAAGGCATTTCAATTGACATCTGCCTCTTGTGGGCAATTTCCTGGGATGCTAGACTTCCTCTGCAAAGTTGTACCCATACTCACCATCCCTCTCCCTGCGTTCATACAGGTGTTGCTTATGTGAAGTATGACAAAGCGTCTGCAGCCGCTTTAGCCATAGAGAACTTACATGAGATGACGCTGAATGATGGCCAAGGACCAAGACTAAAGGTCTTGATGGCAGATTCGCCCCATTCGAGGTATGATGATGCGTTTAGGCTGCCATGTCATTCTTGAGATAAGCTGCCACCTACTTCCCAGTTTGGGTGATAGCCACTCCAACAAGGAACTGGCCTTGCTCCTACTGTGTCTGGAGCCAGAACTCTCTCTCTCTCTTTCTCTCGCTCTCATTTTGACTTTATCTCCCGTTCTTTCCTTGCTGCAGAATCATGAGTAACATGGGCGGCAAAAGGCCAGAAGATGAAGCCACTTTAGATCCTGATAACATGCCACCGCGCTCTAGATTGTTTTTAGTGGTACCTAAAACTGCCGATGGGGGCCTCATTCAAACAGAAATGGCAAGATTTCCAGGCATGCAGTATTGCAAGACAGATTTGATAGCTACTAAGGGCATTGTGTTTGTCAAGTACTCGAAATCCTCCTCTGCATGTCTAGCCATGGAGACTGTGCAGGCTTCAGGTGTCTTAGCAGGATATCGAGTCAAAATTATGTTGGCTGAACCCAAGACCAAACGCAGTGACTCTAACCCTTATTTAGCAGGCTTGATTGGAGGTAGCCAAGGAATGAACCTGCTTCCTTCTGTCAGTAGTATGGCATCACTTTCAGCTCCATATGGCCACTCTCCTATGAACTCTTCTTTGCTTTCCTCCCTCGGTAGCCCTGGATCTCTTCAGCTCCAAACAGACTTTTCAGGCCTAGGTACTTTTGGTGCCTTGGGTACAACTTTTCCACACTATAATGGGATGCCATCTCGTAGTGAAAGTAGCACTCCTCCATTAGATCAATCTACCCTTGGTCTAGGAGGATTTTCATTGGGAGGGTTGGGCAATGCAAATATTACGTATTCAAGCCTTTCCAACCATCTGGCATCTGGAATGATTGGAAACACAGGTCTGCTTGGCTGCTCAGCAGATGCTTCATCTTCTTCTTCAATGGGGCATCTCAGTCGCCAGCGCTTATTTATAGTTGTGCACAAGGCTGCCAGTGAAGAGGCTGTTGCTGCGCTCTTTAGATCTTTTCCTGGAATGGAGTATTGTGATTTAAAACGGGACCGTGCGACTGGTCGCTCGAAGGGGTATGCCTACGTATCCTACACAACCCCAGAAGCTGCTGCAGCAGCTCAAATGCAATTAAATGGATTAGAGTATCCACTTGGGAGCGGGTACCGCCTCAAAGTGATGTTTGCTGAACCCTTGGGGGCTGCCACCACCCAGAGAACCAAGTCTGGCAGTGACACTACCTCTGAAGGTGTCGGGGCTGGCTTCATTCCCACACCAGCCGTTGAAGAAGGAGGAAGCGCGGGTGTGCATCAGTTTTTAACACCAAGTCAAGGTACACATAGTCAAGGCACCCATAGCTTGCACACTCCACTGACTGGGGAGAGCACTGCCCTTGGTTCAGTCGGGAATGCATACCCCACATCCTCGACCTCTTCTCCCCTTTTGAGCAAGACAGCTGCAGAATTGGTGTCTTCATTGCAGGGCGGGCTAGCCGGCATGACATTGGGGACCAGACAGATGAGCCATGAGAATCTTGTTGGCGCCAACGGGCACTGCCCTGGGCACTTTGCCACGACATCTCAAGAGTCTCAACATTCGGGGAGCCCATGGCGTGAACTTTCCCCAGATGCGGCCATATCGCATGCATCTCCAAAGGGTTCAGGTGGCTCCATCAACCCCACTCATTATATTGGCGATGAGACTGTGGTGTACTCTGCCCTCAATAGGCCATTGCCAGAGTTTGCACTCTCTCATGTGTTTAGCCAGTGTGGTGATGTAGAATTTGTGAGAATTATGGGTGACGAACGTATTGCCATGGTCAAGTATTATAATAGTACTGCAGCTCGTAGGGCTGTTGGGCAATTGGATGGTGCAGAAGTGCTCGGTGAAATTTTGCAAGTGAGGGCCTCCCCACCTCCTGTGGTTGGGCTTCAGTAGCTTGTTTTAACTGAATAAATAGAAAGATGACATGTATGGTGCTGGTGGACATCAGCTGCTAGATTAATTGACATTGTATGATTGTGCCCTTTATAGGGATGTGCAAAGAGAGCATCTCATTGGTTTGTTGATCAACTTTAAAGGTACACTGGAAAACTTTAACAAAGCAAACTCACATACAAGATGTACTGGTGTGGGCTTCTGGGAAAAGGCCTATCCTCTCCCTATGCAGCCACTGACGTACTTTAGCCACGGAATGCAGCACATTGGGCATGTTGACGAATACATATTTACTATTTCGGGACACTGTCTTCTTTTAATTACATATTTCAGCCATTTCCATATATAGAAGCATCATGCTAACATCATGCATCGCCAACTCTAGTCTCAGAGGCGTCGCTGTTCAAACACGTACACCACAACAGAAACGCACATCGATTCCGCTAGTTACGCCTGCCAGAGCAGCACAATCCCTACAAGGAAAGGTTGTTTCAATTGCGCCTCAGAAGACTGCAGTCGTGCAGGTGGATACTCTTGTTGTGCATCCCGTCTACCAAAAGCGTGTGAGATCAAGTACAAAGTATATTGCACATGACGAGCAGGAGGAATGCTCTGTTGGTGATGTTGTGACCCTCACCCCTAGCAGGCCGCTCTCGAAAAGGAAGCGCTTTGTGGTTGGCACCATAGTGCGTAAAGCTAAATAAGTCTATCGAAATAGTGTAAGCTTGATGAATTAAACTACATTATATATCAAATGAGTATCCTCTGAAACAATACTTCCCCTTGCTCAACTAAACCTCCAAGTGCTGAGGGAAATCATACCTCATAATGCACCAAAAATTGTAGCACAGATTCCTCGGAAATGCTTAATGGTAAGCCTGCAATGCTACCCCTCCATCCAGCTTCTTCACGACCCTGCATGGCCCTTCATACATGGGACGGGCAGCGAATGGATTGCTGCCATGATAATGATATCATGTATGATTCCTAACCTGGAAAATTAATGCACTAATATGGCGAAACTTCATCAGATACCAGAGTAATTAATTCCCATGCCTGGAAGTTTTGTCAGCATTATTTAGGTTCGCTCGAGAAGAAGGATGCGCACATATCAGTCCAGGGCAAACTCTGCCTCTGGACATACTTTCTTTCTCAGTCTTACATCAAAAGCAATTAAGATTCCCAAGGAATAACAAGATCTGGTCGTAATTGTGGCCTGTCGACAAGTCTGGAACCATTCTTCAAAACAAATCTCACCAGTAATATTGCAGCCACAAGCCAGACTGCAACTTGTGTGAACAACTGTGAAGGCTCCAGAATAGACCCATTCCGGGATAAATCGCTCGCATTCTTCAAAGCAAGCCAGACTGCTGCTAAAGCGGCTATCAGTGGCAATGCCGGGGAACCCTGATTCTGCCATGTAGGAGCCTTCCCAGGTACGATCGGGTGCGTCCCAGTGACCAGGTCAAGCGCATCCTGCTTCACCCCATCTCTGAAGTTATTAAGAAAGTATCTAGTCAAGCTCTTCTGACCATCATCTATCAACCCTGCCAAGTCTCTTTTTCCAGTTCTTGTGAAGGCACTCTTCATAGCCCCAGTTCCTGCGTACTGTTGGGATAGCTCATCGCCATGATCCGCCCAGGTCACTCTGAATGCGCGATCCACTTCTGGAAAATTGGCAGCGAGAGATCCATGAGTAGGTAAAACTCCCAACCTCACAAGCATATGTTCCAGTTGCTTGCGTGCCAATCCTCCTGCCACAACATTTGTCCTGTCCAATGAGTCTACACAGTTGACCCTAAACACACCTGCTTGCTGTGCTGAGGTGCCAGCCCCATCTTGAAACCAGTACCCAAAGCTTGTTATCTCGGATGATATATCGTTCCACAACATATTCAATTTAGAGTAATTTGTGGCCCCACAATGTTTATGAAAGTCAAAATGAACAAGTCGGAAGTCGTCTCTGCCTGACAAATCAGCCGCCTGTTGAGCATATGCCGCAGAGAGTTTTCCTTCTCTGCCAGTCTGATTCGCCAGATTGACTGCAACACAGCGTCCATATTTTGTAAGAAGGTTGTCTATATGAGCAGCAAACACTGGGGAGATGGTTGTATGGGGACCAATTCTAATAGGGATCTTGTATTTTAGATTGGGTGACTGTGACCACAGTAACGGTATGCTGCCTCTGACCTGAACAAATGATGAATACACAGGCCCACTAGGCTGACCTTCGATGCATACAATCTGTTCTGTCTCTGCAAAATTAGCTATGTTACCTTCCATATCTACACCTCGTCTCCATTGCCTGCATCCTGCTCTGTACACGCTCCGACGTGCAATCAGGGTGATTGTACCAGTATGAGATCTGTGTTGAGAGGCAAACTCCAATCTGTTCAATTGCTTTGCAAAGCCTAGGAATGCCGTTGGAACAAATGTATGCACGCCTGCCTCTAGAAGAGGGGCAGCCAGGGTTTTGTTCCAGAAGAAGAGGTCGTCGGCCCTCTCTGTATGTGAGGTCATACTTTGCTTGTCCAGGTTGCTTGCCTCAAAAGCCTGTTGATTCAGGGTAGGATCACCACCATGAGAAAAGAAAAGGCTGCCTGCATGAGCCTTGGGATCAGTGCCCAACCTAATCAGCTTCAGGTAGTGATGATCAACAGCTTTCCATTTTCCATTATGAAAATCTGCCAGAACTTTCGTAGAAGTAATCTTATACAGTGGATAGCCACGCAGTGTAGCCACTTCCTCAATGCCAGTAATGACAATCAATGCCGGGCCTGCTTCCAACCTTGCCAAGCCCAATACACCAAAGACATCAGTGTAGTCTGACTGAATTCGAGGGTGCTCAGCCAGCGCAACTGTGCCAGTTTCCAAATCGCAAGTCAAAGACTCGGAAGTCTCATCTTTCCATGTTGGCTGAACGACCACAATAGTACCCAGTTGCTGTAGTCTGTATGTTGGATACACGTCAAGTTTCTTGGTCATCTTGCAGTGTCTGGGTTCCTGATCGAAGTTAACCCCCAATATTTGCCAGTTGTTTTCTGTGCTTCTTTATCAAGCTCAACAAGGGTTTGCTCGACCGACGAATTTGATTTCGGTTCTGGCTTAATAAGAGAGCTATAGAATACGTAGGCGAGAGACGATCCCACTGCTAACTGTGAGATAATTTGCAAAGGAGTAGTCTTGGTGTGTGCCATGTAAGCTAAATAAATCTACTTATAAACTAAAATGAGATGCCTAGGGTTCCTTAAATCTATTTCCGCAGCTCGAAGCCTCACAGCCGGCTGTGGCGCCAAATTTGCGCAAATTGCCCCTTTCAGAATACCTGACAGGCTGCTCTGAAATATTTTTATGCTTCTATCTTTTACTATGCTAATCAGGAGGGACAATGTCTCGGCATTTATCACGGTGGGCCTATGTCCTATCGGTGCTTGGTCGATTTGCCTTGTGTCTCGTAGATACATATAATGACAAGCCTGGATGGATAGAGCTTGTGAGTTGGCATCCCAGGGCATTTTTGTACCACAATTTTCTTTCTGACGGAGAAGCAGATCATATTGTCAAGCGCGCAACTCCCCTGTTGAGGAGGTCAACGGTCGTCGGCGGTACCAAAGACAACAGGACGGAAGGTCAGGATGAAATTAGGACCAGCTATGGCTGTTTTCTATCCAAAAATAGTGATACAATTATCTCCGAAATTGAGCACCGCATAGCGGTATGGACACACCTCCCAGTAGAAAATCAAGAGGATCTGCAAGTCTTAAGGTATTATCCTGGCCAAAAATATGGTGCTCACTGGGATGAGAAGGACCCCTTGAATGAAGATGAGGATGCTGTGGGTGGAGAAGGAGCCTCAATAAGAATTGCCACTGTTCTATTGTATTTGGCAGACAGTCAGTCTGGTGGTGAGACTGCATTTCCTCATGGTCTATGGCTGAATGATGAACAACGGAAATTGTTCCAATCACAGAAGCCTGCATATAGCGAATGTGGCTTAGAAGGGGTAGGCATACGGGCAAGGAAAGGAGATGCGCTTTTATTCTGGGGAATGAAACCGGGAGCACAACGCATGGACTATCGTTCCATGCACACTGGGTGTCCGCCGACTCACGGTGCCCTTAAGCTTACAGCCACCAAATGGATACATGCTGGAAAATTCCATTGAACCCTTTGCAAAGTCTAATGTTCATCACCTATTTACTTTACAGACATTATTTTTGACACTTTTTAATTATTAGTCTCGCACCATTCCCGGGCATTTTGAAAAAGTTTAAGCCACGGCCCAGGTCCCTTGGGGTCCAGACCCAAATCTGCTGGTGCCCAGGGCTGCTGCCATGTCAAAAAACATCTTTCTGGGTGGGGCATCATAGCCAAGTGGCGCCCATCTGATGAACACATGGCTGCAATTCCTTCTGGAGAGCCATTGGGGTTGAAAGGATACCTTTCCGTTGTTGCTCCAGTGGCATCAGCATACCTCATTGGCGCCAAGCCATCCCTTAAAACTCTTGCTTTGACGCCCGCATCAGGGAAAATAGCCCTGCCTTCACCATGAGCACACCAAACACCTATCTGTGCACCCCCCATGCCACTGAGCATCATCGCAGGCGTTTCCTTACTGACATTGACCATCACCCAACGACTCTCAAATCGGCCACTGCTATTGTGCACAAATCGGGGCTGGACTGCATCTGGAAGTAAGTCCTTTCCTTCACCCCCCGTAGGTACCCATCCTAGTAAAGCCATCAGTTGGCAACCATTACACACTCCCAAAGACCATGTATCGGGTCGAGCCCTCCATTTTTGAAAATCCTTCCACAACGTGTCATTAAATCTGATGGTTCCTGCCCAACCCTTGGCACTGTCCATGACATCAGCATAGCTGAATCCACCAACAAACACCACACCTCGGAACGCGGAGAGGGAAGCTCTGCCTGCAAGCAGATCACTCATCGTGACATCCCAAGGTTGCATGCCCGCAGCATACACAGCAGCGGCCATTTCTCTATCTCCATTGCTACCCTCCTCACGAATGATAGCAACCTGGACTTTATCTGTGCTCTGCATCACACTATCAGGAGTCCACGTAGGGGTGTATGGCAGCTTCCATGCAGGAGCAGTTCGTGATGACATACCGGCCTCTTCAACCTCTACGCATTCCTCTGCTGCTTGCAGTCTTTCTAATTGGAAGGCGGTAGCTTCCCATACATTTCTTAATTGAGGAGTAGTACCTGACACCTGCTCCATACCGTTTACGGAGACCTTCACAGCCATATCTGCGCATGTTTCACCGATGATTGCACATGACAGTCCAGCCGATGTGTAGGCCTCCACGATAGCGGACTCAGCGCCCTTCTTGACTTCAACCAGGAGTCCCAATTCCTCTGCAAAGAGAGCAGGCAAAGGATCCCATTCACCGTCGAGGTTAATTTCAACGCCGCAATTCCCAGCGAATGCCATTTCCAGCACTGAAGTTACCAGTCCACCATCACTGATGTCATGGCCCGCAAGGATCTCGCCATGTTCTATGAGTTTCTGAGTGACGTTGAATGCTGCCCCCAACTGAGGAATGTCGATATCAGGGCACTCATCCCCGATCTGACCGTAAGCTTGTAAGAAGGCAGAACCACCAAGCCTCTTCTGACCATTGCCAAGATCAACGTGCACTACAACACTGTCCCCAGCTGCCTTGAAATCTGGAGTCACCACCTTTGTAATATCTGGACAAGTGACATATGCTGACACTACCAGATTACCTGGAGCCATCACAGTCTCACCGGCAGCAGATGCTGCCATGGAGAGAGAATCCTTACCACCGTCAACAGCCACCTTGAGTTGAATCATGGCATCTCTCAAAGCACACGCTGCATCGTACATGGCTACACCCTCTGACTTCATTTTGGCTGCATACATCCAGTTCACAGATGCTTTCACATCAGCCAGGGCAGTTGCTTGAGCCCATACTAGGTTGGTGAGCGCTTCCCCCAGAGCCAGGCGTGCCATGGCCTTGGGGTTGATGAGACCCTTGATTGGCTGCTCACCAATGGCTGTCGCTGCGCCGGTATAGCCAGTGTGTGATTGAGCAGTGACAGCAACATCGCTTATTGGAAGCTGAAGTGGTCCGCAGCACTGCTGCTGAGCTATCAGTCCGGTCACTGAACGATCTACTTTTGTCGTCAAGAAACGTTTGGAACAGACTGAAGGCAAGCGCAGCACGGCATCGAGGGCCTTCGATGCATCCACATCAGCTGGCAATGAGACTGGTGCCACGGGCATGGGGCTTGTTTCGAATTTGAATGTTTTGTTGGGCATATCACCCAATACTCGCTCTAGATCCAGATCAACTGGTACAGGGGTCCCAGCCGCTGCAGTTTTATCTTTCAGAATCACTCTCCCGCTTCCATCAATGGCGCCTATCACTTGCATGAGGCAGCGTTCGCGGCCACAAATTGTTTCCAAGAGCTCCCTTGCACTAGGTTTTATGAGCAAGCAATCATTCTCTTGGTATTCAGCCCCCCAGATTTCCAACACACTCATAGTTTCATCCCCCAATTTTATTGCACGGACATCAATTTCAGCTCCTAGTGGATAGATTATTTCTTTGACAACATTGCAATTTCCACCTGCTCCTTGATCATGTATCTGTTCAATGGGGTTGGCTTCTCCCAGCTCAACACAAGCTCTGACTACTCTCCACAGCTTTTGAGAGACCTCAGCATCTCCACGCTGAACAGCATTGAAATCTAAATCCGCATTGTTAGAACCAGATGGTACTGAAGACGCTGCTCCACCCCCCATGCCAATACGATATGCCGGCCCCCCAATCTTAACGATTAACATGCCTAGCTCTGGGTCATTCTTGTAGAGATGAGAATGATCAATCTGACCTAAACCAGCAGAGAACATGATTGGCTTTATCCATTCACGTCTCTCCCCAGAAGGCAATCGCTGGCCAAATGTACGACAATAGCCTGCAATCAACGGTTCCCCAAACTTATTGCCATAGTCAGAGGCTCCATTGGAGGCATCAATCAGTATTTGCAATGGGGAAGCTAATGAGGCTGGATACTCAAATGTGTCATCCTCCCCAGCCATGGAATATCCATCCATTCTGAGATTCCCCACACAGTACCCTGCAGTTGCAGCCCCCATTATCGATCCAATGCCTGTGGCATGAGTATCTCTTATGCGCCCCCCTGCACCAGTCTCTGCACCTGGGTAGGGAGCCACAGCACAGGGGAAGTTGTGCGTCTCTGCAGTGAGCAATATGTCCCAGTCTCTGGCCTGAGGACACAAGGGGGATGGTCCCCCAGGGGAAGCTGGAAGGACTGGAGCTACTGCTCCACCTCTGATAGCACTAGAATTATCCTTAAACCCAATCACACTATTACCTCTGTTAGTATTCCAAGTCTCCTTGACAATATCAAACAGATTTTCAGGCATCTTCTTGCCGTCGATGAATAAATCTGCCTTGAAAAACCAATGTCTAGAATGTTCCGAGTTACTTTGAGCGATGTCAAAGAGTTCTACATTGGTGGGGTCCCTTTTTAACTCCTCCTTGAACATCGCTGTGTAATAGTCAAGGTCCCATTCATCAAAGGCAAGGCCCATACGTGCATTTATGTCTTCCAATGCCTTTCTTCCTTTCGCCAGGACTGGTATTGTAATGACGGGCTCTGGAACTGTGTCTGACGCAAAAGATTTCAGTGATGAAGGATAGATCTGCTCAGTCATACGATCATGTACCAAAGCAGCAAAAGCAGCCAATTCAGTGGGGGACAATGGGGCAGAGGACTGAAGGAAAAATCTGCGACTTACTTCGATGCGGTCCACTTTACTTAAACCGCACGAAGAACATATAGAGACTGCATTCGCTGACCATGCAGTGCTGAAACTCATTCGGGGACCAACCTGCAAGGAAGATGCAACACTTTAACGCCATGCACGCACTTCTTCTGAATATATGAAAGGACGCATGCGCATGCACATGCACAGAGTCACAGGAATTGGCTCAGAATTACCCAAAGGTCACCATGAGAATCCCAATTGGGACAAGGTCAGAATCTACTATCTATAAAATTTATAAAATTTCGATCATTGCCGTTCCCCTCTTTTTGTGCCTATTCATTCTTTTTTAATAACCTACCTCAACAACAGAGCCAGTTTTATCAATCGGTGAGAAGACACTTTGTGGTGTCAACAGCTCCGGTTCGAAAGTTTCCCTGAGTAACCATGCCAAAGTAGACGCCTCCTCCGTCGTCAATGGCTCTTTAGTTGATATATTGTAGCACAGCTCTCCGTCAATGCCACTTATTTTATCTGATACCTTGTCCTGAGCTTTCCTAAGGAGAGTCTTTGCTGAAGAGGTTGCCAACCCGGGGTAACGGTACAGTTGAATAACCCCTGCATCACAAGAAAGCAGTTTTTCCTCTGAAAGAGAGGAAGCAGTGTCTGTTGCTACTGCTTTTACAACACGATTGATCTTCTTCTGTTGTATGCTCACTAACGTCTTGATGCCTAGCCAATATCGAGGGGGGGTGTCAAGTTTATGGGAACGGATGTGTACAGGTATCAATGCTTTGAGGGACTCGTGCACAACATACCTGTGATTGTATGGTGTTTTCTCAAACCAATAAGAGTTCTAGTTGGCTTGAGTACAGAACTGGAAGCCTGTTGTTGCCTACAAGGAACCAAGCAGCAAATGCATGCTCGAACGTATTGAATTCGAGAGAACAAAATTCTGAAGTCATGTGCATGATTATATCTAAATACTTAGATACACCATTATACTCACCTAGAAGGTGGGTACAGCCCGCTCCATGAATAAGTGAGTAACGCCATCCCTAGAAGTAATCTCTGGCTACCTTCAGCCTTTTAGCACTCGTATACAGCAATTGAATTTTTGAGTGAATTGTAATATACCATAACCGTTTCAGCTGCGTGATATGTAGGACTAAATACTGTACCAGGACGAAAGCTGGCAAAAATTCAAATCCGCCAAGGGCAGTTGGACATCATTTGAGCTTGTTCTCATAATTGCGACAGATACAGTCAGAGTAAATGTGATAAAAGTCACATTCTGTAGGATGGAATTTGCGAAGGTAGCCTGGCGATACACATTTATGAGGTACTCTCAGATGACGCAAGAGGACAATTACAGGTACTTGCTCGGGTCTCAGCAGTTTTGTAATAAGAGAACGTTTCAAAAAATAGCTACGGCATCATAGTTTAGACGTATCTCTGTAAGAAGCTTAAAGAGCCGAAGAGCTCCAGGAGGAAGTTTCGGACTAGCGAATAGCGTCGAGTGAGCACTTATAGACTGCTCAAGAACTACTGGATTCTTCCATATAAGTCTAGGGCAAAGGCTTTGACATGAATGGAGACATA
The DNA here is from genome assembly GCA_019693495.1 of Axilococcus clingmanii. NCBI lineage: Eukaryota > Viridiplantae > Chlorophyta > Chlorophyceae > Chlamydomonadales > Chlorococcaceae > Axilococcus > Axilococcus clingmanii. The sequence continues at coordinate 163,880 of JAAMXV010000671.1, read as the reverse complement.
AGATGGAGCACAGAGATGTCATTAAGACTGTGAGTATTGCTAAAGTCAAAGCAGGGACGTACGGGCTCGAATGAAAAACTGATTGTCAATTGGGCTTCAAACAAGGGGCAGATATCATAAGAATCGTACAGCAATCTACAAATTCAAGGTTATCTGTGCCTGCAGTGCATGCTTAGCAAATTTGGCGAAGCGCTATGGAGAGGAAATCATTCTCGCTGACAGGTTACAAGAAGTGCAACAGCGGTTGCAGCAATATGCTGGTTAACCAGCAAATCTACAAGCAGCAGAGGATCTTTACAGTGAACTGATTAGAAATTGGTATAATGGAGCACAAAGAGAGCTATCCTAAGAACTGAGACAATTTGTATGGCTGTGTGGGTGGTCTCTTGCTCCTAGGGTGGGCCTAACCTCTACAACTCAATTCCGAGATTTAATACGCAATCGACCAAACATCCGAGTACTATTTTCCTTTCTAGGATTATTTTGTCGAAGGGTACGAGTCTCACTGCGGTTCTGATAGAATAGTCATAACCTTTTTGCAGACCCTTGTTCTCAATGAGGCTGCATATCCAGCAACAAAATGTTGATTTTTCTCATTCAAAGCAATATGCAACGAGAGCAGCACCTTTTCTTAGACCTCAAGTTAGGGCTTTGCGTGTGAGAGCTGCTCAGGACCGGCCCTACACATCTGGCGTGTCTCCTCCCAGTAGCAGCACCGTATCCTATGAGGACATTCCATCGGATGTTGCAGATGCTGTCAGATCTGGCCGTGTTCCTCCAGAAATTTTGGACAAATACAGGGAGCTGGCAGGAAACCCAATCATGTCATTTACTATGACACTTGGGACTGGTTTCCGGGAGCGCCTCCTTGCTGATCCCGGTTTCTTTGTTAAAGTCGCTATTGAAGTTGGAATTGGAATTTGTACCAAATGTACTGCAGAATATACTAAGCGTGGCATCTATTTTTTCCCTCAGCTTGATTTTGTCTTTGCAAATGTATTGATGGCTTTGGTGGCAGACTTCATGCTGGTATGGTTGCCAGCACCTACAATTTCTCTTACCAAGTCTGGCGATGCAGCCGCAAACCCAGTCGCAAACATATTTGGTGGCTGCCCAGACAATGCTTTCCAGCGTGTGCAGCCAGGCAGTGCACCCTTCACAGTGGCACAAAGATTTGGAGCAGTTATTCGAAACGGACTCAAGCTCTTTGGAGTTGGATTGTTTGCCTCTCTCCTGGGTGTGGGCATCACCAATGTTTTAATTGGAATGCGCCAATTTATGGACCCATCATTTGTTCCTTTGAATGCACCTCAGAATGTCTTAATCATGTCTGCAGCATATGGTGTCTACATGGCCACGTCCAGTAACCTGAGGTACCAGATCCTTGCTGGACTTGTTGAGGAGAGAGGTATTGAGACATGGTTCAAGGGAAATCACCAAGTGTGTGCAGTTTTGTCATTCATTGTGCGTACTGCCAACACCTTCTTGGGAAGTTTGCTTTGGGTGGACTTCATCAGGATTATTGGTTTGCAAAAAATTGGAGGTTGACACATCGCATTGGTGGCAGTATGATATAAATATCTCTTTTCTTTAAAAACTTTCTTTGCAAAAAAAACCAAAAAACTCAGAGATCATTCACATTCATTTCCATCTGTGCTCTCCAAGAGTCTCCAGGCTGCACTGTTGGAGCACTACTGAACTGGGCATTTTCAACACAAACAAATTCTTTATAACAGTCTGGCATTGCTGTCCATGGACTCCACACAACCACATCGCCCCAATTATTGCTGCTGATTGCCACAGCAGCACCAGTCCCTACATCCAGCTCAACATAGTCTTTGGCCTTCAAATAGACTGAGTCTACTGGACCAGTAAAATTAATAGAATCTCTTTCTTCAACTTTCTTGGGGGGATTGTTGGCATTCACTGTCTTATCCAAGTACGTGAGCCCCTTAAGCCCCTTGACGTTTGCTTTGTTGACATCTGCTACCTCGATGTAAGTGTGTAAGGCAGCGGTGAAATCAAAAGGCTGATCTCCATTGTTGATAACTCTCATGTCTGTTCTGAGGGATTCTCCATGTAGAGATATTGAGTAGACGACTTTAAATGCATGTGGCCACATCTTTCGAGTGTAATCACTATCAGTTAAAACCAAGACAACTTCTGGGTCACGGTCATCTGGCTGAGGATCTGCAGATGTGCTGCCAATTTCCCAGTCCAAATTGCGGGCAAAGCCATGTTGTTGCATGGCTCCAGGACCAAACTGAGGGAAGCAATGAGGTACACCTCCGGAGATTGGCTTTGATTTGTCAAAAACGGCATCCGGACGTACATATAATACCTCGTCACCACTTGGTTGCTTCCAAGAAGTAATGACACCCCCAAATAAGACAACTTCTGCTCTGGAGCCGCACGCATGCTTCAATACAACAGTAGGAAGACCACCCCGTCCTGCAACAATCTCCACATGATTTGGAATGGCAAATTGCTTGTTGAGGTCAGCCAAATCAGCGGAGGCGGAGGCCACAGTGAGCAGACGGGGAGCAACAGGGCGAGAAGACCTGCAGAAAGTATCATTTGTGTCTATGAGGGCATCCTTAAGATTCTGAAGGCATCATTGCCAGATGAATTACCTGAATTGAGGTCTCCCTCGAGTTTGTAGTCGCATAGGCTGGCGGGTTGTTAAGGAAGCCATGGATTTGATGAGGATGCCGCGCAAAACTCAAGGATTTTTTCTCGCAACGCTCAATTAAACTTATGAGAGAATGTATCAACGCTATCAAATTAATGATCTTGTGGTGACATTGGCTGCGTAACCCGCATTCTGAAGGGGTCGCCAGCTCCCCCTGTTTGCTTGGATTGGGCATCAGGCCGACCACTTCTGTGTAGCCCAGTCATGATGAAACCAATAGAGATTTAATGATAGTATCTGCTCTATTTTTGTAATAAACCTGCTCACTATTACCACTCACTTCTTTATAAGCCTGATGTGCAGCAATGCCCGCCCAGTTGCTTGCCTAACAGACCCATGCCGGGGGGAGAGGGGAGAGTGCTGAGGCCTACAACGCAGGGCGCAGGGCCGGGATTCCTACCAAGCATGTGATAAAATATGGTGTATTACAAGCTTCTTCAGAGAATTAATATTTCAATTATACTTTGAATAAAGCTCCATCATAAAATCTCTTTCCAACTCGGGGCAGATCAGAAATGGATGCTCTGAGGGATTATAATGAAGAGATCCGAGGAAAGAATGCTTTGGAGGATTCCATCGACAATCCAATTTTCACTTTAGATCATAGAACTGATTTGATTTCGAGGGGTAGAGGCTACACTGTTGCCTTCACCGTTTCTAACGACACTGTATTTGTCGCAACTTCTCGCAATTTTCTCCTTCGCCATGACTTATTGTCTGCAGAGATCTCTGAATTAGAGTTTCCAAAGCTACAAGAATCTAGTATACGCAGGCTTTTTGTAGATTCCACAGGAAGTCATGTCCTTATATGCCTGCAGGCCTCAGGAAATGCAGGGGTCTTGGAGACACATTACTTGGATGCTGCGTGGAAAAAAACACGGCCCATAACGAAACTGAAAGGAGTCGCTGTCACAAGCGTTGCATGGAGCACATTGGGTGCTGACTCACCACCTCAATCTATTGTTGGAACAGCCACAGGAGCATTATATGAGGTAATCTTTGATGATGGAACAGCCAAAAAGAAGGACCTGGTGAGCCACCTAATGGATCTCCAGCAGGAAGCACGTCCTATTGCTGCCTTGGCAGTACTGGCACCATCACTATCTAGTCCCTATAGGCTGTTAGTGGCTCTTTGTGGCACATCTCTTTACATTTTGAAATTGCCACTGGATCCTGCTCCACACAACAAAGCTCATTGGCAACTATCAAACACAGTAGAACTTCCACTGTCATCGCCCGGTGCTCAACTGCAGTTTTTGCCAGGGCATACCCCACAACAGCAAGCTTTTGCAATTCTCTCACTGTCGGGGGTTTATATTGCTACCTTAAAAGTAGAGGCAAAGACTGACTCTGAAGTCATCTCTGAATCTGTCCTATTGCCACCTGATGTATTCCAGCAGCCATCGACGGCTGAGCTTCCTCTGTCAATGGGGTTGACGCAACATCATGTGGCACTCTTATTCCCATCTCGGTTGCTCTTTGTAAATAGAATTGGCAGGACTGCGGTGCAGGAGATACCATTGGATAGATTTGCATCTCCAATGAGGGGTGCTCCGGCACTGCCTCTAGGTCTTGCAAGGGATACTGCAAGTGAGCGGCTATATGTATTGGCAGGGGATGATTGTTGGGAGGTGGATACCCATGATGAGGATAGGGATATGTGGAGGATCTTTCTAAATAAAGGTGATTACAAGAATGCCTTATCCTACTGTGCTACTTCCAGGCAGAGGAATACTGTGTACCTGTCCCAGGGTGAAGCGCTCTTGGATGAAGGGAAGGCTGGGGAAGCAGCGCCAGTGCTTGGAAAAATGACATCTGCACTACCATCATTTGAAGAACTTGCTCTTACTCTGTCGGAGCAAGGGGGGGCAGACGCTTTGTCAGCCTTCCTTCAGTCAAGACTAGATACATTAGGAAGTAATGATGCAGCGCAAGCTACCATGGTTGCGACATGGCTGACAGAGCTCCACCTTGACATATTGAATAGAGCCTTATTAGAACAAAGAAATGGTACTCAACCACAGAGGAATGAGGACCTTCCAGAAGCCCTGAGAGTACGGGATTTTTTAACCAAGTATGTGGATGTCTTAGACCCCGGGACTACAATTTCTTTGCTAGCAGGCTATGGAAGGACCAAAGAGTTGACTCATTATGCACGCTGCAGAGGTGATTCCGAAGCAGTTCTAGAGCATTTATTGGCAGCAGGTGAAGCTGAGAGAGCGCTTGAAGTGTTGAGGAAGCCGAGTGTGAGTGACGAGCTCACCTATAAATTTGCACCTGCACTTGTTGCCGCAGCTCCGGAAGCCACTATCCAAGCCTGGATTGATGCATACCCACCCCTGAACCCTCGACGGTTACTGCCAGCACTATTGCACCTTGGTGAACTTGCAAATCCAAACTGTCAAGTCACTATTCGGAAAAGAAATGAAGCTTTGAAATACATAAGACATTGCATTTTTAGATTGGGAACATCCGACACAGCTGTCCATAATTGTATGGTTGCCCTTTTGAGCATAGATGACAGTAATGAGCCTCTCCTTTTGGAGTACTTGTCAGGGTCGGGACGAGGCGCACTGGGCAGACCTTTGTTTGACCCTGTACATGCCTTACGCCTCGTCAAAGAGCGGGGTAGGAAGCGAGCGGCTGTTGCCTTGATGGTCGAGTTGGGGCTTCTGGAAGATGCTGTAGAGTTGGGTCTTCAGTTTGACAAGATGGTTGCCTGTGATGTTGCCAGGCAGGCAGGAGACAGTGCACCCCTGAAGCGCAAGCTTTGGCTTACGATTGCTCGCCATATCATCGACATAGGTGGTAATGACACGCAGGACTCTCAAAAAGCTGCAATTCTGAAAGCTACTGCTTTGTTGGAGGAGAGTGATGGAGCACTGCACATCGAAGATATTCTTCCCTTCTTCCCAGACTTTGTAGAGATTGATGCTTTCAAAGATACCATCTGTGCCTCTTTAGAGCGATACAACAAGGAGATTGAGGAGTTGAAGGCAGAGATGGCTTTAGCGAGTGAAACTGCTCAAGTAATGAGAGAGGGTCTTGTAAAGCTGGAGAACAGATGTGCAACTTTAGATATTTCTGAGCTATGCGCACGCTGTGGGCGCCCCTTGTCTCAACCTCCTCCAGGCACATCCGGACCATCTGGTGGGGCAATGCCAAAGCTGTTTTTATTTCCTACAGGGAATGTTTTTCATGGTAGTTGTTTGTCTGCAGAGGTCATTGCTCTTTCTCCCTCCGTTCAAGCCAATCACATTAGAGGGCTGGTCAGAAGACTTGTAGCAAGCTCTCCTGATGCACCCGTTGTAGCAGAGCTGAGGGTTCAGCTCGAGAGAGAAATATGTTCAGAGGATCCATACAATGGAGAATTGGTAACAAGAAATATTATTAAACCATTTGTGTCAGACGAAGATAGAAATGGTTGGGACTTGTAGTAAAACGAGTGCTGGCTAAGAACATTTTTGGACTTGGGGATTGTTATTATTACTATGTGTGCGACACCAGGAAAAGTTTAGAGTTTAGATTGGAAACATTTATTATCAAGCCCAAAACTATATTAAACACCAAAGATGACCAAAAGGAAGGAGGCTAGGGCCCAGCTCTCAAATCCAGTCATCAAACCACTGCTGGATGATGGGGGAGAAGGCTGGGGTGCTGGAGAGGGAGAGGTGGGCAATGGAAAACATTCCGGCTCTTCTCCCTGGCCAAACAGTCTGTTGACTCTCAGAGTCTTAATCAAAGTACCTTCTGTGTCAGATTTATCTTTTGGGCAATCTGTGTCTGACAGAACAAGTGTTTTCACCTTTGCGACAGGATCGTAAGCAGCTACCCGACAACGGGCCACCGCCTTGACAGTGCCATTGCCAAAGTAGTAGCGGATCGAGTAGGTTGAGCGGTACTGATATTTGTCGATACACTCATAACTGACGTACTCTCCAACAACAGCGGCAAAAGCTTCCGGAAAATCATCAACTCTGTTAAAGGTTGTGACAGCAAGAGAGTCAACGTCGTGGATGTGCACAGCAAAATAGTCAGACCCCATATCAAATTGGTAGTACACCCCGGCAAAGCCTGGAGGGGATCCTTTGTTTGCAAACGGAGGGAACAAGGCATCCACATCGATGGGGGTGGGAGCAGTGTTGCTCACAAATTTAGAGGGCTCCAACAGGTTGCTGGACGAGTTGCAAGGGGTGCTCAAGGGCTCTGGTTGCACGGAGTTTGGGATGCGCACATCAAAGGGAGACGCATCAGTCAAGTTAGCTGGGCAGGCTGTACCACTTTGGTAGACTAATCTCTCTTCACTGATTTTGCTAAGTTCACAAGAAATTTCCGCATCCGCAGTGATTGTGCCATTCGGGTAGATGTTTCCACGCCTGTAAACTGTGTAGAAGGTGCTGTTGTCAGTACCTGCGACACATTCAAAAGTCTGTGCAGCTCCGTAGCTGATATTGTCTATGTTGTTATTTTCGTTCAGGTTAATGAATGCCAGGCCTTGGCTACCTGACACCCCATAATACGTTGGCTGTGTGGCATTGAGGCCCCCTTCAAAGGAAGTGTACAAGCCGGCTTGGCCGGGCGGGGAGCCAAAATTCTTGAAGCCCTCGGTGGGGACATCCATACAGTGGGCATTCCTCAGAAAGATAGTGAGCAAAAGGGAAATGGTGAGCGTCTTCGCGATATGCGAAGCGAACGAAAGGACGCAGGCCATCGGGAAATGGAAGATTGGTTCACGCGAAACTTTGTAGAGTTTTTACGATTCGTTGGTCAAGCTAAAAACGCCTATTCTTGAGATGTTTTCAGATACCGAAGATGACCAAAAGCAATACGGCTAGGGCCCAGATTTCAAATCCAGTTATCAAACCACAGCCGGATGGGGGGGAAGAGGGCTTGGGTGCTGGAGTGGGTGCTGGAGAGGGAGAGGTGGGCAATGGAAAACACTCCGGCTCTTCTCCCTGGCCAAACAGTCTATGTACATCAAACCATTTTTTAGAAGGTCCTTCTGTAAACCCCTCATATTTCGGACATTCTGTGTCTGACAGAACGAGAGTATACTCCTTTGAGACAGGGTCATAGGCGCCTAGCCCACAGCGAGCAGATGCATACACAGTACCATTGCCATAGTAATAGCGGATGGAGTATGTTGCTCGGTAATGGAATCTATCAATGCATTCATAACTTGCAAATTCTCCAATGACAGCTGCAATTTCCTCTGGAAAATCATCTAAGCTGACGAATTTTGCAACAGCAATGGAGTCCTCACTTTGAACAAGCACTGCAAAGTACTTCGACCCGATCTCACGCTCGTAGTAGACCCCTGCAAAGCCAGGCGGGGATCCCTTGTTTGCAAACGGAGGGAACACGGCATCCACATCGATGGGGGTGGGAGCAGTGTTGCTCACAAATTTAGAGGGCTCCAACAGGTTGCTGGACGAGTTGCAAGGGGTGTTCACGGGCTCTGGTTGCACTGAGTTTGGGATGCGCACACTAAAGGGAGACGCATCAGTCAAGTTACCTGGGCAGGCTGTACCACTTTGGTAGACTACTCTCGTTTCACTGATTTTGCTTAGCTGGCATATTCTTTCTGCAGTCACTGTAATCGTGCCATTGGGGTAGATGTTTCCGAGCGTGTAAGCTGTGTAGAAAGTGCTATTGTCGGTGTCTGCGACGCATTCAAAAGTTTGCGCAGAGCCGTAATTAATCTACTCAATTTTATTTTGTCCGTCCAGGAAAATGAATGCAAAGCCTGGGGTACCTGACACGCCGTAATATGTGGGCTGAGTGGTTTTGAGAACAGTCTCAAAGGAAGTGTACAAGCCGGCTTGGCCAGGGGGTGAACCAAAATATCTGAGACCCCCTGTAGGGACATCCATACAGAGCCCAGTACTCAGAAATAGTGTAATGAGAATGTAGATGGTAAACGTCTTCGCGACATGTGAAGCGACCGAAGGGAGGCAGGCCATTGGGAAAGGGATGACGACTAAAGGACTAACAAACCTTTGCTGCACACTTGCGTACAGCCAGATATAAGTTAAGTGTTTAAGAAGTTAAATTATAAATTGGTAAGAAATGTTGAAAGGTTTCGGTTTAGTTGTCAGAGAAGTTCATTATTTTAGTGTTCTTTCCCTCAATCCATTCATTTGCCTGGCTCCCTGACTGCTTCTTGTCTTGGGTCGCCATGCTGCAAAAGTGATTTCCCTCGATCTCGAGCATGCGAATGACGTCATCGCTTGTCACAGCTGTTATCATGAGGAAACTATGGCTGCTACGTGAAATTGCAGGAGTCCTAGAGGAAGGGGAGCCACCAGCATGTGTGGAACGATTGTGAGGGCTGTGTGGCTCCCTGACTCAGCTCAGTGCAGGAGGGGTCATCCATAATTAAATCAAATTTAAGTAAATCAAACATACGAGTGATAGAGTGGTGATAAGAATTGCTGGTATGAGCAGTTGTGGGCTTGAAACGCTGAGTTCCACACTTGTGCTTTCCGGCCCGGGGCTGCCACTGCTGGGCTGTATCTCCGCCCCCTCTCCGTCATCCTTCTCGACTTGACCACCTACCCAACTGTGTTTCTCACCTAATATTCCTCCTTTTAGTGTATCTATGAGCTCAATGCATTCACTTCCCACTTCTCCAGTAACTCTCTTAAAATGTGTGGATATAAAGTAGTGGTCGCCGTGAACAATCACATTTCTATGCTTTGCAACAGTGTACTGTTTCCACTGCTTCATGTAATTTAAGGGGATGGTGTTGTCTTTCGTTCCTTCAAATGCAATAAGTGGTATTTTTAGGGGCAATTCCTCAATATACTCGTACTGCACTGCCATAATGATATCATTGACCCCCATGGGAGCCACTCTTTGGAAGAGCCTGTCGTTTTTCTTCATCTCTTCGACACCAGCAAAATGTCCCAGCTCAAAAGCTTTCAAAAGCTCTTCTTTTGATAAGGTTTGCCATCCATTCAGTATCTTCATGACTTCATCTACAAGAGGCTTCTTCTTGTTTCTTTTCAGCTTATTCTTGGGCAGGTAGTTCCCGGCGACAGCAGAAGCATACAAATGAGGCGGAGATACTGCAGCAGGCATGAATGCTAATGGCATTGGAGCACATTGAGTTCTTTCAATCTCTCTTATCATTTCATAGCCCACAATTGCACCTAAGCATGTTCCAAACACCACATAAGGCTTCTCTGTCAATGGCAAGCTCGTTGCCAAGAGTTTCGCTAGTGCTCTTACATCACTGATAGCTGCCTCTTCAGATCGCCTTCCGCGACCAGGAAGTTCGACTGGACACACCTGAATGCAGGCTGGAAGCATCAATGACCATTTTGCAAAGATATTCTCTGAGACTCCTCCAGCATAGGGAAGGCAATAAACACGGAGTTTAATAGCAAAAGGAGCCGGGGCAATCCATGCGACCACCTCTTCTTTATCTTCCACACCTTGCAGCAGACCCACTGGCTTTGTCTCTTTCTGTAGTGAGGCTGTCTTCGACATTGCCTCCGCAAGAAGATTTTCAACTGTGGCTGAAGTCGGGTCCTCTACAAGGATCATTAACTCAACCTGAATTGCATCTCTTATCTTTTGTCGTAGTTCCAGTGCAGCCAGTGAATCCAAACCTTGCAGAGCCAAAGGTTCGGTATGATTCACATCAGGGCCAATTATGCTATGAACAATTTCCAATATAGCTGACACGGTCGATGAGGATGGTGTCCTTGCAATAATGGTCCTTGTATGAGCCTCATCCTTCAATTCTTTCTTTTTCACAATACCAATATCCCTATACAATGGAGGCAGGGGCTCAATGTTGGCCAATAAGTTTCTCCAATATGCCTTGAGGACAACCCCGACCAGTGGCTTAAGTGCATACGATGTGGTCGCCAGCACAGTCTCCATGGCCCTGAGCCCAGTTTCGCTGGTAAGCATGCCTAATGCGGCCCCTTTCTGCTGAGACATATGAGTGTATTGTTTTTTGCGCACCATTCCAACTGACATCCATGCCCCCCATTGCACTGACACAGATGGTCTTCCATGCTGAGCATCACACTGTGCCATAGCATCCAAGGCTCCATTTGCAGCTGCATAATTTGACTGACCAGAAAATCCAGCAACACTTGAGACAGAAGAAAAATAAACGGTGAACATATATGGCATTAATGAAACGCCCATCAACTGGGCTGTTGCCACCTTGGGAGCCAAAACACAGCGCATAGTGTGTGGGGTTTGTTTGAGGAGATGTGCCTCCATTTGCACTCCAGCAGCATGCATTACTCCGCATATCATAGTGCCGCATTGTAACACAACTGACTTATTGTCTTCTTGAAATGAAGCATCACATTTAATGCTCTTGATTGGTGTTTTACTCAACGCAAGATCATTCCAACCGTGTATAGAGGCAGCATACCCAGACCTACTCAGCAGCAGCAACTCTGATGAGTGAGCCTTCGACCAATGGGCTGTCAGAAGACCCAAGCCACCCAACCCACCCGTAATTACGAAGCTTCCTGGTGACACGGTGTGAAGACCCACTTTCACATCGTGGTCATTATACTTCATCGGCCCATACACCATTGATGGGGAGTAAACAGCTCCTCCCCTGACTGCGCGACCGTACAGATCAGACCCCTTGAGAGCTCCATCTGGCAGAGCTCTGTCCGATAATTCAAATGAGTGGCTTTGAGCTTCAGAAGGGTCAAAGTCTGCATGCTGTGCTTTAACTGAAGGCAACTCCAATGGCAAATTTCTCAGTATGGAGGCCACGGCAACAGATGACACGGAGTGTGGCCTTGCTGCACATACGTCACTGACAGCTTGGACTGCACCAGTTGTGCGAAGGATGGCTTCATTCTTGGGCAGGAGTGCCCTATGATTTTGTAGGGTATAAATTGCCATAGAAGCAGCCAACACAGTTCCCTGATAGAACTGATTGCCACAGTCCGGCGCTGTCGAGGGAAAGTCCATAGTGTGTCTACAATCCCCAGCCTGCCATATAATTTTGTACAGTGCATCATTCATACGCTGCTCCAAGGGTCTATATGACCCTAGAGGTTTGAAAATAATTGATTCTACTCTAGCTTTGCTCTGGATCTGACTAGCGTCCTTGCTAAAGGATAAAAACCCTACATGAGAGTTAATTCTTGCAGCCTGAGGCGCAGCATCGACCCCGCAGAACACCACCTCCGCACCAACCCCAACAGATGTTGCATCAGTAGTGAAGAATAGAGTCTGCCAGACCTGTGGAGCTAATAAGAAACCGTCCTGTTCAGTTGTGTAAACAGTGGCCAGTGATGTTGAGGGCCACTCGGAAGCGGATGGAATCCAAGGAGCTGTATGGGAGGGGCTCCCATCACTTCTCTCTACAGATGACACCTTCTTTGTCCCTGCCGTCATCAGGATGTTGAGGCCATTTCCTACAGTCACACCTCCACTCACTGCATCTACAGCGCCTGTCAATATAACAGGCGTTCCTATTTCTTCAGGAAGCAGCAGCAGAGGCAACAATTGCAAGGCATTTGTCAGGACCGCATCCTGCAAATGGGACATGCACCGCACAGCGCATGCAGCGAGCTCAACCTCCCATCCCAGGGGAAGATGATGCTGTCCTTTGATATTTTGTCCATCCCACACCCCACCGCTGACACCATGCCTACCAGGAGTGATTTGGAAGCTGCACATCCACTGGGTATTACCATTCGATGAGTGTGTCAAGACATGCTTAGGTTCCAGGGGGAGAATGTTGTACCGTTGTCTTTCCCATGGCTGTTGGACGCATACAGAGTCGACGCATCTCTTCTCCACTTGAGAAACATCCTTCATGAGGAAATGAGCATTCACACCACTCATGCCAAAGGAACTTGTACCGGCAATGGTGGCCCCACTTGAGGGTACCATGCCTGGCGTTGATTGACGAGGAACGAGGACTAATCTCTTCTTTTTAGATGTCCAATCTTTCAAAGCAGATTGCACATAAGGGTTGAGAGATCTCAGATGCATGACAGCTGGTGTCAGATTATGTGAGGCAGCACTGGCAGCTAACAATAACCCTGTCAGGCCAGCTGATCCTTCGGTGTGTCCAAAACAAGACTTTGTGGAAATAACTGTAAGGGAAGCTTGCCCTGGAAGACCTTGTGCGAGTGCTCCTATCTCAATCGGGTCCCCCAAGGCAGTTCCTGTTCCGTGCACTGACAGGAAGCAGACTTCAGCAGGAACGATACTTCCAACTCCCATAGCCGTCCTGATCAGTGATAATTGCGATGGGCCATTGGGTGCAGTCAAGCCACTACTTCTACCTGCATGGTTCACAGCGCTTGCTAGGAGTAGAGTAGACGAGGTGGCTGAATTTTCACTTTGACGCTGCAACACCATCACAGCAAAACCTTCACCACGCCCATATCCGTCTCCAGTAGAATCAAAGGACTTGCATCTACCCACCGGTGATAAGGCTTGGAGCTCACATATTCCCGCTGTTGTACCAGGGTTGAGCATTGCGTTTATACCTCCTACAACAGCTGCACTTGTCTCAAAGTTCAAAAGTCCAGTGTGTGCCGAATGAGAGGAGACAAGGGATGAGGAGCATGCAGTATCTGTGCTCATACTGGGTCCTGTCCACCCAAAAGTGTAGCTCAGTCTGCCGACCATGTAGGGAGGTCCACTTCCAATAAATGCCTGAGGGGATGGTTTTGCTGTACTTGACTTTGTTATGAAATCCAAATACTCATGATACATACAGCCAACATAGACGCCGACGAGGTTGGAGAGAGGCAGGGTCAAATTGTCTCGTGCCTCCAACCATGCTGAGCTGGTTTCCTCCAGCAGTATTCTCACCTGTGGATCAATAACCACAGCTTCAGATGCTGCGATCTTGAAAGCTGCAGCGTCAAACATATCAACCTGATCACAGAAAGCCCCAAATCGCACGTACATAGACATAGCATTGGGCACCAAATCGGGAGAGTACAAGGCCTCAACATCCCAACGATTGAGAGGAATAACTCTCTGCACGTCCTCTGACTTTTCAAAGGCATGCCATAGACTGGTACATCCTGGGTAGCGAGAGGAGGTTGCCACAATTTCTGTTGCTGATGCTGTCGAAGGAGGCTCCGATGCTAGTAGCTGTAATCCTAAACTTTCTGTCTCTCTTGGCATGGCCATTGTGGCTAGATGTCCAGCAATGGCTTCGATGGACGGATGATCGAACATCAGTGTTGCCGGGAGCTCCAATTGATATTTTCTTGAGAGTGCATCCCTCACCTCTACAGCGGACAGAGAGTCCAAGCCAGCAGCCATCAGTGGCTGATCCAATTCAACTGCAGCTCCCAAGATACTTTCCACGATACTCTGAATTTCCCCTTGAATCTCTCCTTTCTCAGCTTTTAGGGTTTCAGTAAGACACTGAGAGCTTTGCCCCCTTTCTGACAGTACAACCACCCCTGATATGTAATTGCACAATGCATTCAGAGTTGGATAATCAAATATAGTTGTTGCTGGGAGCTCTACACCCACTCTCCTTTGCAACATATCCCTCAGCTCCACTGCACCCAACGAATCTAAACCAGCCTCCATCAAAGGTTGATCAGCATCCACTGAAACTCCAAGTACATCATGAACAGATTCCCTCACTATTCCTTCTACGTTGGATTTTGCAGAGGACCTTGTTTGTAGCGGTCCTGCCTGGCGCTTTTGTTGATTGCGAGTTGTTGACTGCCAGACAGCTCCTTTGGAATACACTTCTGAGAAAATTGGAGGAATAGTGCTGCCTGGAGCTGTCAGCAAGGTCTCCCAATGGATCGACCCAGCTGCAATAATGCCTGAATATGCGCTCCTCTCTATAATGGGCACACGAATGACATGTTCCAGAAGCTTCAATCCAGCAGTACTGGAAACAGCACTGACACCTGCTCTAGAGAGCTTGGCAAGAATAGTTGGGTCTGACAGAGCCATGCCAACTGCCCACGGCCCCCAAGATATTCCAGTAGCGACAATTCCACATTGCAGCTGGGACGTGGCAAAAGCATTGAGTGCCGCATTCGATGCTGCATAGTTGCTCTGTCCAGGATTGCCAAACACTGATGACAGAGATGAGAAGTACAATAGACATGACAAAGGGTTGTTATGTCGCATAAGCATGCCAGCACCAGTGACTTTGGGGGCATACACTCTCCGTACTGAGTATGCTGTCTGATTTGGAAGCAAGCCATCGCTCAGCACCCCACCTGCATGTACTGCTGTATGGAGCAGTTCCCCCCTTGAACTGATACTCTCCATCATTCCTGAAGAATCTTCTTGGCAGCAAATATCGCAACTTGATGCGGACACAATACCTATGAAAGAGCTTCTCAAGACACTAAATGCTGGGTTGATTCCTTTACTCCTGCCGCTCCTTCCAAGCAACCATATATGTGCATCAGCCATCACACTGGACAACCACACTCCGGTCAACTGTCCTATGTCCCCCAGGCCACCAGATAGTGCGCAAGCCCGTCTGACAGGTGAATCTATTCCAGCAGAGCTGCAGGAGGGTGAATTGAATCTGACATTCAACAGTGTCGGAACAGACAATGCATTCTGGGAGATAGCAACACCGAAGGGGTCCGAACGATCTTCTTCTAACTCTACTTCTCTTGGGGTTGTAGTATGATAGGTGGAGCTCGCGATGTTGTAATGATCAAACTTTGTCTTGTTTATGTACTCTTGAGCAGCCACCTTTAGTAAGCCAGCGACTGCAGCTGTGGACATCTCAGACCTACATGCCCGAGCTGTGATGTGTGACACATCTGCTGACCGTTGAAGGACAGCGAAACTGGCCAGCAATCCATCCAAACAAGAGCCAAAGACTGTGGCCTTGTACTGAGTACCAAACTGCCACTGGATGGGGCCACACGTGGTCTCATTAGCACTTTCAAAGCTGGGCAGTGCTCGCAATGTCTGCCAATCGATGGTGTAAAGCTGCAAATTTTCTGATGCCTTCCCAAAAGTAGATGGCACGCGAGTATGCTGGGCAGGCTTAAATTGTAAACTGTGTATGGACAGCCCAGAAACACCATCTACTGTGTCAAACCTGTAACTGCATGCAACTGAGCCATCAAGAGCTGGTGGGGCATCTGCGCTTGCACCTGCGGAAACATGCTCTTTCAGTACACCCTTCCCAGGGTTGTAGACCGAGATGCCTGCAGGCACGAGCGTCTTCCCCCTTTTCGTAGTCAGAGCCGCCCCAGCTTGGATGCCAGTATCACTCACTGCAGGATGAATGAAGTACGATTTACCCTGCATAATCTGGGGAGCACTTATAGCAGCCATCACTCCATGATTGTACAAGAATCTTCTTTCCAGTAAAATTCCAGTCATCCTCAGCACAGAGGACTCCTGGGCCATGTGCGTCTCCGCAGGCAGTGTCCCCACTGCGGCTGTGAGATGGGTTGCATGTGCACTGTCCATCACAACTCCACCAGTTCCAAGATCATAGCGTATGGCATAGCTGAGATCCTTTTGTTCTTCGTCCAGCACAAATGGTGCGGGGATGGTGCTGGCCATCAACACTAGTGACTCCAACACCAATGTGCTTGCCCCTTCATATGCAGCTTCCATCATAGCTGCTCCCGGAAGTATGGGCTTGTCTGCCACCATGTGGTTCCAAAGATACGCCAATGATGGGTTCTCACTCAATCTCCCTTCCATAGTGCATACTGATTTATACAAGTGTGCAATAGATCTTTCAATCAAGGTAAGGAGTCTCGGTGCAAACCAGTATCTTTGTCGTTGCCACATCCCCACACTTTCAGCGGGTACCGCAACCTCTGCAGAGTCTTGTTGAGGTGAAGGCAGCAGAATGGCATGTGCATTAGTTCCTTGGAATGCAAATGCACTGACTCCAGTTGCACCAGTATTCCAAGCTCCTGAGATCTGTCTGGGCAGATATGACTCGTCACCCATCTTTGTGCTATGCGCATCAATAAGAGTAGCAACCATTGGGTTGAGGCTTCTCAAGGGAATCAACGGTGCAACTTTATATTGATTGATCATGCCAGCAGCTTGGAGTAAGCCTACTCCTCCTGCTCCAGGCTCAGAATGGCCAACTCTAGATTTGGCGGCAGTCAACACCAGGGAATGGCCCCCCAGCAGCACACCGGTAGCTGCTCCAACCTCTATTGGATCACCAAGTGGGGTACCAGTGCCATGCATTTCCAATGCAGACATATCAGATGGCGTAAGGCCGGCCATTGACAGAGCGCCCCGTATCACTGCCTGCTGGCTGGGACCATTTGGAGCTGTCAAACTGCTCGATCTACCGTCCTGATTGACGTACACGGCTGCCAGTAGAGCCGTGTCTTCAGACATGGCTTGAATCCCAGGCATCATCCAAAAGGCAACACAGGCCTCTGCCCTAACATACCCATCTGCAGCGGCATCCAGGGTCTTACATCTGCCATCTGGCGTAAGCATAGCTGCTGCTCTTGCAGCTGCCGTTGCTGTTTCAGCCAGAACAAGGTTGACTGCACCTGCCAAAGCTGCTTCGCCCCTAGACTGTAAAAACTGTACTCCTAGATGCGTGGCCACCAGCGCCGACGAACATGCAGTATCCACACTGACTGATGGCCCTTTGAATGCATGCAAAAATGAAAGTCTGCCTGCCGCAACACTGAAGCTACCCCCAGTCACCGAGAAGGGACCTACCCCACTGAGATGCGGTGCTGCTAGTCCAGTATATTCCATCTGCTGTATGCCAATGTACACCCCTGTCTCCACAGCTTTCTGTTTGGTGCCTTGAATAGCACCATACGAAACTTCTAGTAACACTCGGTGTTGAGGATCAATGAGCTCAGCCTCTGGCCTTCCAAGTCCAAAGAAATTGGCATCAAACACATCAATATCAGGGATGGAGCCAAGGAATCTGACCCGCATCTGACTGGAGAGTCGATTATCGCCTTCCAAGTCCCAACGATCATAAGGCACTGGAGAAATACCTTCTATGGTAAAGTCTTTGCCTGGCAATCTGCTTGCTGTCTTCATGGTGATACCTGAAAGACTTTGAGAGTGTGCCAACGATGCATTTGTGCCTAGAGGTATCCGTACTGGAACGACTACTCCATGACTTGGAGAAATGGTAGCAAAGACATGCTGAGCCATTGAATGTACTGAAGGATAGTCGTATACGAGTGTGGCTGTAAAGTCAGCATTGAATGCGGCATTCAATGTATTTGACAGCTCAACTGCTCCGAGAGAATCAAATCCACCGGCAGGAAAGACTCCTTCATCGTCCAAAGATTTCCCGAGCAACTCCTCTGCCACATTCTTGATATACAGTACAACACTTTTCAGAGACACCGCATTGCTCTGCATTCCTGTCTCACCATTTATCACATTATGATCTGGGGGCACAACACTCGAGTCTTCCTCCTCCTCATTATTGGCAAGCGCGGTAAAAATGTGTGGAACTTCTGGGAGCCCTTGCAGCAATCGATCAAATGAAAATGGGCTTGCAAGTGGTTGTGACAGTTGCGATGAATTATTTCCTTCTGCAATGACTGTGCACAATGCAACCAAACCAGCAGAGGGCTGCACAATGCCCAGGCCAGCCTTCTCAACTCTATCCAACACCACAGAGTTCCCATGAGCCATGCCAACAGAACTCCATGCACCCCACAGAATTGCAGCCGCAGATTGTCCCCTGTGGTGCAAAATCTCAGACCATGTGTTGAGTGCCGCATTGGATGCTGCATAGTTTGCTTGTCCAGGGGACCCCAAGAAGGAAGACACTGAGGAGAACAGGTTGACAGTCTTGACTGGCGACATTGCCAAAGCGTTTGAGGCATGAACCATAAATGAGAGCTTTGGGGCTGCCACAGCTCTCACTGAGGAGGCATGCTGTCTCATGAAGCCGGCATCCTGCAAAACACCTCCTGCATGGAAAAGTGCCCCTATTGGAATTGCACCACAACTCAATGTGCTGTGCACGTCCTCTTCTACAGATGCATCACATGTGCGTGCTGTGATCGGTATAGGGACATCCTTCAAAGCAGAGTAAGACTGTGACAAGTATCCATTCCTGCCCAGTAACACGAGATCAATTGAGGCATTCTGAGCACACATGGCACCAATGAGGCCCCCAATACCTCCGAGACCCCCTGTAATAATAACTTTTCCCCCCTTAAAGGTTTGTTGTGATGGCATTGAGCTATTCATGTGCCATGGTAAAAGCATAGGTCTCAAGGAAGTGCTGCCATTCACCATCGTGCCTGAAATGTCGTCGCCTCCACTGAAAGGCTTACCGATGCTGGTTCTATCAAGATCCAAAATTTGCCACTGCAATTTTGGATTCTCGGAAGCGGCAACTCGTGCCATGCCCCACATGGATGCTGAGCTGATCGTGTCAGTTTGCGTGGGCCTTAAGGCAGAAACTGTTGTCAGACAGACGACAGACGTTTCATCAGAATGTGATGACCGGGCGATGCAATGTAAGCCTCCAAGCAATGTAGTGCTGTCATCAACGGATAGTTCCATATGAAAGCTGTCATTCAAAACAGTTATGGTGGCAGCATCCTTGGTCTTCGCGAAATGATCGTGTATTTTCAGTACTCTGTTCTTGTTGTGTACCTCCCAGGCGACTCGATACAAAAGGTTGGAGTGTGGTGGTGCTTCCCCAGAGATGGAGCTCTGCTCAACAAGTTCAAACAATGGCACCCTTGTTGATGGGACTACATTCACCTGACCAGCGATGATGCCATCTACCCTTAAAATGTAGCTATGACCTGAGATCAATCCCTGGCTGGTAAATAAGTCTTCCTCTGCCTTTTTGTGGGCAGGTCCTCGTGCAGTGCAATTCAAAGTTTTGTCCAGAGGAGACTTTGAATTTGAAGACACAGCTTCAATTCCGATGGGGATACATCCTCTGTCAACCCTTGTTTGCAAACAAACACAACTTTCAAGTAGAGTTGGATGTGCAGCAAACCCATCTCTGCTTGTTGTATCATCCAAAAATGAGACATGCCTTGCTGTGCTTTCACTCGACCATTGCAGATTTTGGAGGACGGCATGGTGGTGACTTGATTGCCTCTCATTCTCCTCCTTCTTTTCCAGTTGGAATTGCACTACGGATGGCTTGATCATTGCAATTCGAGTTTTCATGTTTGGGACTCTCTCCATGCTCGACACCGAGACCTCCCCAGTGTATGTACCCAGCTCCAGAATGACATGCATAGCCGCTGGCTTTGAAGAAAGGACGAATGGGGAATTCAAAACTGTGTCGAGAGCAGCCACAGGGGATTGAGTGACAAGAGTCTGCCCACAGCTCAAAGCCATGTCGCAAAAAGCGTGCAGGCCAACAAGAGGGGTTTCATTCACCCTGTAATCGAATAGGAAGTCAAGCGCTGGGGAGAGGAGATTCGTGTCAAAGATGAACGACTTTTGCTTTCTCATCACGACCACCCTCTCAGCAAGATTGAAATATGAGGGTGCAGGCCACAGTTTTACCTTGTCCCACAGGTGTCTCGGAGAGGTTGGCTGCTTAGCGTGTGACAATGACACTAGCGCATGCGCATTAGTGCCACTCATCCCAAATGAGCTTGCTCCTGCTTTACTCTTGTATGAAGTCCACATGTGACTGCCAAACTGTCGAGGAGCATATCCAATCAAGCCGTGCTTCTTCCAGTCAGCCAATCCCGCCACCACGTATGAGTTGATATTTCTCAGGTTCATAACAGGAGCAGATGCTTGTTGTCGAAGGGACAGCACAGAGAATAATGCTCCGGTGACTCCCGCTGCACCTTCAGTGTGGCCATAACATGCTTTCACTGACCCCAGCACAAGTGATTCAATTTTGCCAGACTTTTTGCCAGGTCGCAAAGAATGTCCCAAAGCATTGACTTCTATTGGATCACCCAATGGGGTACCTGTTCCATGTAGAGCAACAAAATCGACATTGAAAGGTTGAACATCCGCGAATTTCAAGGCATCAAGGATGAGGGCAGTCTGTGAAGGACCATTAGGGGCTGTGAGGCTACTGCTTCTGCCATCTTGGTTCACACAAACACCGTTGACAAAAGCTAGGGGCTCAGGACACTTCCGGGCAATGACCAACACACCGAAACCTTCACCCCTTCCATACCCATCAGCGGACACATCAAAGGTCTTGCATCTGCCTTCTGGGGAGAGGGCATTGAGCCCGCAAATGCTGCTTGTAGTCATGGACAAAAGCATGAGATTGACACCACCGGCAACTGCTCCAACAGTCTCTTCGCCTACTAATCCAGCATGAGCTTGTTGTAAAGATACCAAAGATGAGGAGCATGCAGTGTCAGTACTGATGCTGGGTCCCTGTAACCCAAAAGTGTATGATACTCGGCCCACCAGGTAGCTGATCCCGTTTCCAGTGATGACACTGCCAGACAGCTTCTGTCCCAAATTGAACTGTAGTTGAGTGTACTCCTGGTACATGCAGCCTATGTACACCCCTGTCTTAGTGTCGGACAACCTATCGTGTACGTGAGATGCATCCTGCAGAGCACAGTGTGTCTGTTCTAGTAACTGTCTGGCTTGAGGATCCATAGCCAATGCTTCGGAATGAGATATCCTGAAGAGTTCAGAATCAAACATGTCGATATTATCAATATAGTGGGCAAATCTAGCATATAGCATTCCTTCTTTAGCAGCGGTGGGGGAGTAGAGACGATCAACATTCCACCGTTGGTGAGGCGTAACTCTTTGCATATCAACAGAACATGCCATGCCATCCCAAAACCCTGAGACCATGTCCTCCTGGGTGTATTTTCCCGACATGCCCACAATTGCGGTGCTATTATGTAGCGTCAATTCTTCATGTGGCATTGGCTCACCAGAGACAACAACAGCCAGGGCTTGTGGGTGCAATGGCTTCTGGTCTCTCAATTCCTGATCGACAAAGCTGGCCAGTGCAGCTATTGTTGGAAAGTCAAATGTCACTGTGGCTGGCAAATCAATACTGAATGCATTCATCAATGCAGTTCTCAATTCTACAGCACCTAAGGAGTCCAATCCTGCCTCCATGAGGGGTTGATGCAAATCAACCAAAGTATTCAACATAGTATTGACAAGACCCTGAATGGATGTCAGACTCGAAGCGACTGTGTCATTTTGAATCGGCCGATTTCTACCATCTTTGCTAATGCTTGGAGCAAGAAGAATATCCACTTCATCTGGCAATTCCCCTTGTACATAGGAGGCAAGACCTCTGACTGTTGGAAAGTCAAAGGTGACAGTTGATGGCAACTCCAATTTGAAATGTTTGTCCAGTGCCATACGCAATTCAACTGCACCGAGCGAATCAAGACCAGCTTCCATGAGTGGATGATCTTTAGAAATTTGTGTATTAAGCATCCTGTTAACGATTTTGCCCACCTCAA
The DNA here is from genome assembly GCA_019693495.1 of Axilococcus clingmanii. Classification (NCBI taxonomy): domain Eukaryota; kingdom Viridiplantae; phylum Chlorophyta; class Chlorophyceae; order Chlamydomonadales; family Chlorococcaceae; genus Axilococcus; species Axilococcus clingmanii. The sequence goes on along the minus strand of JAAMXV010000671.1, from coordinate 141,818 downwards.
GCTCGATAGACTGACCCTTCAAACCCTGCAAAGTCGCTTGCGTTGCAGTCTCCAGAGGACTATGGACTGTGGCTTTCTTTTCAGTCAGAATTGAACTGTTTGAGATGCTCTTTGCTTCAAATCCTACAATATTTGTAGCTGAAACCTTGAAATTTGACAGAGCGGTCCCTTGTTCAGTGATACCACAAAAAACAACGCTGCACCATTCAAGCACATCCTGGATGGGCGCCCCCTGGAATGCTTGAATTGCGACAGGGACACGTGTCTTCCCCTTCTCCATTGAATTCTGCCCTTGCAATGCAGCAGCTAGGTGAGTGGAAGCATCTGTAACAGCAGGATGAAGAATCCATCCATCTGGTTGAGGCAAGTGAATGGATGTACCACATTCAACCTGTGCAGTTGCCATTGGCTGCAATGGTGCCGATGACACTGCAGCTGCCTGAACTTCTGGCATGGCAGCCATCACAATTGCTTCTGCCTGTCTCATGAACATCATGAGTAATTTCTCCTGCAAAGACAACCCCTTTGCTGGCTGCGTCCTGGTGCCAGCTTTGTTGGAGACCATAGATGTGTAATGGTGAGCATGCTGGGACTGTACTGTCAAGGAACCCATGTATGGATCCACTGTGCATGCAAGCATCTGCTCATTATCAGCTCCTCTTGTTAAAATCAAAGGAGCTGCAATGACGGAGTTTTGAAGTGAAGAATTGCCCTGACAATTCAACTCAAAACTATTTTTGCAGCATACAAGAACGCATTCTATCATAGCACTTGCAGGCAACAGCACCCTCCCTCGAACACAATGTTCTCTTAAAAAGGCTAGTGATGACTTATTCAGGTTGACTTGGAAGGTAGCATTACTGCCTTGTGTTGGAGGTAGTATAGGCCAACTACAGCAGTCAATCATGTGATGCTGAGGAATGGTGAACCAGTATCTATTCTCCTGCCAATTTTCTCTCTGAGCCTCTACGATGGTGTCGACCAATATTGGAGCCTGAATCAGCACATGTGCATTGGTACCTTGGAATGCAAACGAGCTTATGCCACTCACACCCTGTAGCTGGATTTTACTCGACCCTTGCCGGGGAATGTATGGAGCAGTGCCATTGCTCCTGAGAATCTCCTGCAAGGTGCTGGAGATGTATGGGTTCACATGAGTCAATCTTCCTATTGAACAGTTAGTTAGGGTAGAGAGCTGCCTCGAGGCATTCACTGCTCCAATGCTTCCAGCGGCTGGCTCTCCATGGCCGTACAAAGACTTGGCTGCAGACAACATCAAAGGCAATGGGGCTCCGCGTAGCACAGCACTTGCTGCCCCGGTCTCAATAGGGTCTCCAAGAGCAGTCCCAGTGCCATGCATCTCAAGAGTAGCAACTTCACGAGGCTGGATAAAAGCATCCTTCAAGGCGCCTCTGATGACTCGTTGCTGTGCAGGTCCATTGGGAGCAGTCAAACTGCTGGAGCGGCCATCTTGATTCACATTCGTAGCCCTCAAGAGAACTCGACATTGTTTTGTTGAGTCCGTGTCAGTTGATAGGTAGATTACTACACACGTCTCAGCTCTGACATACCCATCTGCAGCGGCATCGAGTGTCTTACAACGTCCATCCAGAGTCAACATTCCTGCCACTTGCGCTGCGGCTGTTGTCCTCTCTGCAAGCAATAGATTGACGCCTGCAGAGAGCGCAGCTTCTCTGCTCTTCCTGATATATTGAAGTGCACAGTGTGTACCCACAGCAGCAGAAGAGCAGGCAGTATCAATGCTCATTGCAGGACCCCCAAACCCATATGTAAACGACAATCTACCGGATGCCACACTGAATGGAGTGCCAGTCGCGGAGTATGCTCCCAAGACTGGATTATGTCTCGTTGCTAGACTCCCATACTCCATCTGCTGAATACCTACATATACACCTGTATTTACAGATCTTGGGGTTGATTCTTCTTTGGAATGCAGTGCTTCCCAGGACACTTCCAAAAGCATGCGCTGCTGAGGGTCCATCATCTCAATCTCATTTCCCATGAGGGAGAAGAATGATCCATCAAAAATATCTACTCCTGATACAAATCCACCAAATCTTGCTCGGAACATATGTCTACCGGTTTTCGATGGGACTTCAAGATCCCATCTGTTGTAAGGCACAGCTGAAATCTCGTCATGTACGTTGAGTTCATTCCTAGGCATCCTTGATGCCAATTTCATGGTGATAGGGGCATACACACCGGAATCATTCTGCATGAGTTCAGTTGATTGAACATCTGCAGCGACAAGGTCTGAAGATGGAGGGGTCAGCTTGCTCATTATATACTCTGTTATGGCAGGCACGGATGGATAATCAAAAACCAGAGTTCCAGGCAATTCAAACCCTATGGCCTGCCCTATTTTGTTTGACAACTCAACAGCTGATAAGGAGTCAAACCCGCCAGCTGGAAAGAGGCCATTGGACCCAAGTTCTTGGTCTCCTAATACCTCAAGAGAAATAGAATGTACCTGAGCTTTGACCTTACCCTCATCAAGAACAGAAGGGTGAAGCCTACCCTTCTGCGCTTCATGTCCTGTCTCTGCACACACCACGTCCTCCTTTGGGAGAAGGTCTTCAACCAGACTCCAGCTGCCTTTGACAGTGTTTACCTTGACAAATTTCTGCGGTTTGATGCTTGCAAAGACGACTTGAGGAGAAGGACCAGCTGCAGCAAAAGCAGCAAAGATGTCTCTGGATGACAAGAGGCCAAGACCAACTGCCTCCATTGCTTTATGGAGGGTGGAAGCCATGCCAACATCTCCAAATGGTCCAAAATTTATGGATGTTGCAGCCATTCCCAGATCTTGGCACTGCTTTGCCAAGCCATCCAAAAAGGCATTTGCAGCTGAGTAATGTGCAGCACCAAGCTGGCTCCAAACTGATGCTGTAGAGCTGAAAAAGAAAGTGTGCTCACTTGGTATGTTTTCACGGATCAACATTTGACTTCCAACTGTCTTAGGCTTTACCACCTGCTCAAATGCCTCTCTCTTCAAATCCGGTAGGAGATCAAACCCAAGCACGCCAGCTGCATGCGCAAAAATCTGCACAGGCGGTACATTCTCGCGTATCCAACTGGCCAGCTCCTGACAAGATTCAAGGTTTGATGCATCACAAGGCCTTATAAACACTCTGGCTCCGTCAATTTGCAGTTCTGTCATGTCTTGGGGAGATACATGTGGATTCCTGGCTGCAAGTACAAGCCAACGACAACCTTTTTTAACCAAAGACTTGGCAAATTGAAGTCCCAAGCCCTTTGTACCTCCAGTTACAATACACGTCTTATCAGGATGAATATCAATCTGCGGATAATATCCATTCTGTCTACGTGCCAACAGCCTTTCAGCACATACATTTCCTCCATTTTTGATGGCAACAGAATATTCCATGCTTTCACTCACTATCCAGTTCAGAAGTCTCGCATTCACTGGTGCATTTTCTATCTGAATCAAAGGTCCATATGCCCTTTTATTCTCCATGTATAGTGTTTTGTGTATGCCTTTGGCCAACCAGGTGTGCGGCTCAAAAGTGTGAACAAGAGAGGTCGGACAGGAATTCTCTGCCAGCTCCTTTGCTGAGTATGCCCATGCCATGCTATCCAAATACTCATCTCCACTTGGTGTCTGCGGAGGAATCATATACATATGATCACTCTTAATATATTTGAAACATGCGTGCAAGTGAGTTTCATTTGAAACAACACATTCCAATTGTTGAACCACCTCCCGGGGACATCGACTGATGGATAATGCATGCACTCCATCTGCACTGCAGCACATGCCTTCAAGATTGGTAGAAGTCCCATGACTTATGAATACCCAGGTGTTTGATGTGGGTTTAGTATATTTTCCTGGTATAGAGGTCCAAGTCAGATCATAATATAGGCCATCCACAGGTGAAACTTCGGATAATTGCAAACCACAAATTCTCAACTCATTGCCCTGACCTCCTGTCAGCGCAGACCTCCCGTCCACAGTGGCTGTCAACCTGGACATGTCTTCTGAAGAATGGTTGAAAGAAACACTGAAGACTCTGGATGATGTTGCAACTCCTCCTGGGTCTCTGCTCTTTGTCAAGGAAGTAAGGGTTGAGATAGATTCAATGCATCCTATTGGAGAATGGAGGTGTGCCACCTTGCTTATATTTGGACACATGTCAGCCTGTGCTGCTGACTCACAGTACTCTGAGGAGAATTGGAGTAGGGAGAACACCGGCTTCGACCGAACACGCTGCAGCACTGGCTCTGACGGTGAAGTACCTGCAGCAGCATAGCTAGTAGTAAACAATGTGCTTCTATTTGATGCGCTTATGTTGACGAGACCACTCTGCATAGCTACTTTGCACTGAATGGGTGTACTCAGCTCAACATTTGTAATGAATACCGACTCAAGCAGCATGCAAGGAGAATGCAACACGTCATCGCCCACAGGAATAGCTGAGCAAGCCTTTCCAATCTCAAGGAGTGTACCACTGGAGATGACATTCTTTCCCATTATCAAGCAATCTTTCAGCAGCGCAGTTTCTACACACTCAGCCAAATTGAACTCGAATGCCATTTCGGAGCTGAGGACAGAACAGTCAGCAATCCAAAGGTGCGGGCGGACTGTAAACCAGTACCTCTGTTTGTGCCAGGGCAATTCTGGCGCAACAAAGGAATTATTGACAATACCCTCAGTCAACGAGGAATTCTTCAATATAATCAAGTGTGCATTTGTGCCTTGGAAAGCAAAAGAACTGATGCCTTGGACGGAGGCTTGGTTTGAGTGCATCACGAGAGGTCCTTCTTGTCGAGGCATGCATGCAATCGCTCTGGTACTATCCAGTGTACCACTCACATATGGATTGATAGACCTTGCATGCGCAATGGCATGAACCTTGCACTGATTCAATTGAAGAGAAGCATGCAGCATTCCTAAGACACCTGCACCTGTCTCTGCATGTCCCAACCTCGATTTGACTGCACTGTAGTAGAGCCCTTTGGTGGACGTACATACTCGTGTGATGGCACCCATCTCTATAGGGTCTCCCAAAGGTGTGCCAGTGCCGTGCATTTCTATTGCCGACATCTCACCAGGTTGAATGTTGCCACTCGTTAGAGCAGCAATGAGGACTGCCTGCTGAGCTGGACCATTAGGTGCGGTCAAACTGCTGGATCTGCCATCTTGGTTCACTGCTGAGCCTTGCACTAGAGCTATTCCATCATTTGATGTGCCCAAGATGATGGCAACGCAGTCCTCTGCCCTCACATAACCGTCAGCTGCAGCATCCAATGTCTTGCATCTCCCATCTGGAGTCAACATACCAGTAATAGTAAACGCAGCGGCCTTTTGAGCGGCCAGGGTTAGGTTGACACCAGCAGCCAAGGCAGTGCTAACATCTCCCAATTGAACATCCCTGGCTGCATAATGAGCACCAGCAAGGGAGGAAGAGCAGGCAGTGTCAATACTTAGGGATGGCCCAGTCAGTCCAAAAAGATAGGAAATCCGGCCAGCTGCAACACTGTTGGCCCCTCCAGTTGCAAAAAACAGACCCAGAGGGAGCTGGCTCGTCTTTCCAACATAGTCCACAGTTCCGATACCCACGACAACTGAAGTTACCTTGGGTATTTTGCTGCCTTGGAGGAAAAATGCTGCCTCCATTGATTGCTCAACTAAAAGGCGTTGCTGAGGATCCATATACAGTGCTTCAGGTCTGCTGATGGCGAACAACCCCCCATCAAACATGTCTGCATTCTGGAGGAAAGACCCAAACCTTGGGTCAAAAGCATTGGGTGACACTTTTGAGAAATTCTCTACGTCCCATCTGTCCAAAGGTATTGGAGATGCAGCATCCAAAGGCACTCTGCTTCTTTCCAGGGAGCTCCAACACCCTGGGATCCGACAAGCTATAGAAAGAATGGACACCCTCATATCCTCTCTACTATTGCCATCCGTCAAATGTACCGAAGGTTCAACAAGGGCCTTGGAATCAAAATCAATGGAGCTAGCAATGTAGTCAGTCAAAGAAGCAATTGTCGGATGGTCCAGAGTGACTGTAGGGGGCAGCTCCAAACCAAATGTAGCGTTAAGTAAATTTCTGAGTTCCTGGGAACCGAGCGAATCCAACCCAAATTGCATCAATGGATCATTCACTCCGATACTTTGACCTAGAATAGATTCTACCAGCCTTCCTATCTCAGCGGATACCGTCTGCAAATCCTCAATCTTAGAGGGCAGCCCAGAGACTATATCAGCGATCGTTTCGGCAAGTAATCTTATAGTTGGATGGTCGAAGATCGCAGTCGGAGGTAGGTCTATACCAAACTTGGCATTCAAAGCATTTTTGAATTCCACTGAAGCAAGTGAATCCAGACCAGCTTCCATCAAGGGTTGGTCTGAATGGATATATCTTCCCACGATGCTTTCCAGCACCTCGGTAATCGCAGCAATCAAGTCCACATTCTTAGGGGCACTGATGATAGGAGCCTTTGTGCGTGGAACGGGAGCCATACTCAGTGTACGAATTTGTCTAGTACTCTCAAATTCTTTGAAGAAGGGTGGGACATCATGTTTCAACAGCTTTGTCCAATCGGCTGGTACAGCAGCGACAATGACCCCTTTAAGAGTATTGCCCAACATGAGACCTCGCATTACATCAAGACCATGAACTGGCTGTACCAGGCCTAGACCTGTTCTCTCTGCTCTTTGAATGATCCCAGCATCATTGGCCATCCCTGCAGCCCATGTGCCCCACTGAATGGCAGTGACATTTAGGCCCTGGAGTGCATTTTCTTCACTCCAACCCTCGAGGGCAGCATTGGCTGCTGCATAGTTAGCTTGACCAGGAGCCCCAAAGAGCGATGCTGCTGAGGAGAAAACAAGAGTGACTTGAACCGTCTGTCTTTCAGAGACTTCCTTCATGCTTGCTGACGATGCAAGCTTGGGAGCAAACACAGTTCTGACACTGGAAGCAGTCTGCCGAGTCAATACAGCATCGGCTAAAGTACCACCAGAGTGAATGATGCCAGAAATTGGAGGTCCTTTCCTTGACAGTGCATGCTGTACTTCGGAGAATGAGCTTGTATCACATCGCTGCATAACAACCATTGCAGCACTTTTTAGCAAGCTCTCCTTCTCAGTGCCCACTGCATGCCGTCCATGGCGTCCCAAGAGCTGCAGCCGCGTCTGACCGGTGCCTATAACAAAATGTGCAGTCAGACTGCCTAATGCTCCAAACCCGCCACTGATACACCATTGACCCTTTGTGCAATCTGTGCTCTGAAGAGAAGGCGCCTTTGCAGCAGCTACAATCTTGCCTATATGTCGAGCATGGGTAAACTGACGAAACGCCGCAACTACATTGCCCAAGCTATATGACAGGCAAGGCAATGCTGAAACTTTGCCCTGGGACAAGTCTTCTGATGTTTTCTCCAAGTAAGCACCCAACACATAAGTTGGCAAGAAATCTATAGCCACCAGAGAGTACGAAACATCAGGTCGTTCCTGCACAATCCTCTTGGCTGACCAGATGTCCCGCTTGCTGATCTCTGAGAGTTTTCCATGTGGCCTCAGAGTGCCGAGCGTTGCTGCCAACATGCCTGAGGATGTAAGGGAATTTAAGATGAAGTCGACAGGTCTGGTAGTAAGTATAATATCTTCTGCATACAAAGTTGAACGAGAATCCAGTGTAGTGCCAACCCCTAGAGATCTCAAAAACTGTCTTTTTGATGGGCTCCCTGCAGTTGAGTGCACTCTGCACCTGCGAGAACCGGCATACTGCAAGGCAGCCAACCCAACCCCTCCTGTGCCAGCATGAATCATCACATCAGAGCCATTTTCCACCCCTTCGAATGCCAGCTGCACTGTTATGTAAACAGTAGGAATGGTGGCAGCCTGTTCAAATGAAATATCATCCGGTTTCCATGAGACAAGATCAGCAGAAGTCTGCACAGTCTGTCCAATACAACCAGGTGCAAGTCCAAAGACGTGATCACCTGTCCTCACCTTTGAGACATTTGAACCAACAGCATTGACAATACCAGCAAAATCAGCTCCAGGAGGACCTGGGTCTCCGGGATACATGCCCAGAACATTCAGAACATCTCTGAAGTTTAAACCTACAGCTTTGACTGTCAGCGACACATCATCTGGACCCAAGTCTTGCTTCCTGTGAGCCACTAGCTGCAGACTTTCCAAAGAACCTCGAGGCATTGGCTGGATGTGGGCAGTGCTTGCAGACATCATCTTTGGTTGACGCAGCAGTTTTGATCGCAGTAGAAGACCTCCACTCGAACGCACTCCATATGCATCTACCACAGCAGCATCGGGTACCTTGCAGTAGCTCGCACTTGCTGCAGCTGTATCTGACAGACAGCTCTCAATGTGCACGCCTGGATGCTCCATACTGACCACTTTGGCCAATGCATGAAGGCTATGCACTGTCACACTATTTTTATCCACGGCATGCAGAGATAGTTTGTGCTGTGCTTTTAGAGAGGGCAGTAAAGTGTTCAATGCCTCAATAGCAACAATCACATTGCTCTCTGCAGCAGAAGCTTCATTGACAACTACAACCGTGTCATCTGCCATTAATGTGTAGTCTTTCCGTGTGATGACATCTGTGGATGTCCCGTGCAGCAACTGCTCTGCTTGCCACTCTGCGGAGTAGAGGAAGTCCAAATCTTTCGGGAGGAACTCAAACTCAAGTGCAGTCGTCGTTGACTTCTGCTGCACTGCTGTTGGAACCTTCTTCAGGCTCAATTCATGTATCACAACAGCATTGTTCGATGCTTGTGTGCTCAGCGCACAATTGACTTTAGTGCCTGGCTGAGCTCCAAATACTGGTGAGGATATTGGATGAAGCCATGCATTGGAGCTTCCTGATTCATTGCTCAAAGATATGGAAGATATTGCCACTGGAACCTTGAGTGCTGAGGGTTCTGTTTCAAATGCACCAGACAAGTGCAATGTACAGTCAAGAATTGAAGGGTCTACCATGAAATAATTTTGTTGCGATAATTTCGAACCCCAAATACCACCTAAAACTCCGCCTCCTTTTATGGCTGGCGGTGATGATACTATGCCAACGAGTGCTTCAAACCTGAGGTCAAGAGCTTTGGGAGGTGCAGTTACATCGGCTCTCTTCAGTGTCACGAGCGCGGAAGAATGATTTCGGCCATGTTGTCCAGTAATGCTTGATGCAGAGACGTTGCCACTTCCAAGCTCTAAAGATACTTCAAGCTGAAGCTGTTGGTGTTGCTCATCATCCATATTGACAGGTTCAGCCAGTATCATTCCCACCACCAAGAATAAAGCATCGACCAACAGAGTGTTGCAAGCAGCTGCAAACGCTTCAATTATTGCTGCAGCCGGCAAGAGCGTACGTCCTCCAACTTTATGGTCATGGAGAAATGCAAGCGCAGGTTTTGCCAAAGTGACAAGCAGGCAACCTTTCATCCTATGTCCCACCTTGAAACTGTCAGCCATGATGTGCATTGGAGACAATCCCCAGTGCCTCTTTCTTTCCAGCAAACCATCGACATAGGCTACTTCTGCACATTCAAGTGCGCTGCATGACGTAAAGAGAGCGTGAGCATTCACTCCGCTCATCCCAAAAGAGCTCGTCCCCGCTAGTTCCTCATTGCCTGTGACACACAACAAGGGAGCTGCAGTCCGGGGTACGTGTGGAGCCAGTCCCCTTGTTTTGGACCAGTCAGCAAAAGCACTCTCAACATATGGATTCATGTTCCTCAGATGCATGACTGGAGTGGCTGCTTGACTTCTCAGTGATTGAAGGGCCAAAAGGGCACCGGTCAGCCCAGCTGTTCCTTCAGTGTGACCGTAACACGACTTGACCGATGCCACAGTCACTCGGTTGCCACCGCGCAAAGCCTGCCCCAGTGCACCCATTTCAATAGGATCCCCAAGAGGGGTACCAGTCCCATGAACAGCCATTAATGCGACACCTGATGGAGCAGCATCCATGTTGGCCAAGGCCGCGGTGATGAGCGATGTTTGAGACGGGCCATTTGGTGCTGTCAAGCTACTGCTACGTCCGTCTTGATTGACAACTGTGGAGCACACAAAGGCCAGGGCACACTGTCCATCATCTTCCTTTCGTTGCATCACAGCCACTGCACAGCCTTCTCCTCTCCCATAGCCATCGGCGCTGGCTTCAAAGGTCTTACAACGCCCCACGGGTGAAAATGCCTGCAACTGTGAAATTCCAGACATGGTGCCTGGAAGGAGCACCATGAAAATTCCGGCGGTGACGGCAGCTGTAGATTCATGCCTGAGCAAAGCAGTGTGTGCCAAATGAGTAGATACCAGCGATGATGAGCACGCAGTATGTGTGCTCAGACAGGGTCCAGTCAGACCAAATGTGTAGGACACCCTGCCTATAAGGAAGTCCATTCCATTCCCAGTGGTTACCATGGGGCTCACTTTCACCCCCATTGAACTCAAACATTGTATGAATTCCATATGCATGACTCCGACATACACACCAGTGTCACTCGGATACTTGGTTTCCAGTGCATGCGAGGCATTGACTAATGCAGTATGTGTCTGCTCCAGGAGCACTCTCCCTTGAGGATCCATATGAGCTGCTTCATTGGCTGACACTCTGAACAAGGCAGCGTCAAAGTTTTCAACATCCGGCAGGAATCCAGCAAATCGAACATACATTCTTTCTATCTCTACAGCCGTGCTGTAATGTCGCTCGATGTCCCACCGATTGTGAGGGATTGAAAGGGGGAGGTCCTCTCCTGCAAAGGCGGTGCTCCAAAACTCTTGGGGACCCCCCAAGCAGGCTGCACCTGGGTATGCTGCTGCAAGACCAATGATGGATGTGATAGCAGGGTGAAAGGGAGAGCTCGTGTCCCTAAACCTTTCCATTTGACCGGTGCTGACAGTCAAAAGGGCATCTGTTGACTCCGCGTCTGTGATATTCAGCTGCACAAATCCAGCCAGTGCATGTGGTGTCGGGAAGTCGAGAGCTGAGGTAGCAGGGAGCTCTACTCCAAATCTTTCAGAAATAGCATTTCTCAGTTGCACAGCACCCAATGAATCCAAACCTGCTGCCATCAATGGCTCGTCCCCAGCTACAGAGGTTCCAATGATTTCGCCAATCAGCTCCAAAATTTCTGGCAATGCAGAGTTGACTTCCAGTACCTCGACTCCACCTGCAGTATTTTCTTCGTCCGATGTTGCTACAATATTGGATGATATAAATGCTGCCAATCTGATCGGAGTTGGGTAATCGAATATGATAGTGGGTGGCAATTCCACTCCAAAACTGGCTATCAACTCATTCCTCAGTTGCACAGCGCCCAGAGAGTCTATGCCTGCCTCCATCAGTGGGGAATCTTTCACTGCACTCCCACCAAGGTCAGTGATAACAGAGATTATTACACCCAGAACTTGATCACTGTCAATCACAGTCTTCATTTTCTTCATTTTCTTCTTCTGCTGCTGTCTTGAATCACTTTGTGTACTAGCACTGCTTGCAGTGCCAACTTTGCTCCTCTGTGATGACACTCCTCTATTAAATTCACTCAGAAACTCGGGAACCAAACGCATGGATTTCATGATGTTATTCCATAAAAATATGTTAGCTACCGCCAGCGAGATACTTCTGCTAGCTGATGCGACTTCACCCAGCATGCGTGCCATGACACTGAGACCCACATCAGGGTCTACAATGCCCAGGCCCATCTTCTCCATGCGTTCAATAAATCCTGTATTTCTGACTGCCATGCCTCCACCGCCCCAATTGCCCCATTGAATGCTCAATGCCAGGCGTCCTGATGCTTGGTGAGCCTGTGCCCAGGAATCTAAAACTCCATTGGCAGAGGCATAGCTGCCCTGGCCAGCAGCTCCGCTGAAGGCCGCCAGAGAAGAGAAGAGTTGCAAAATACTGAGCGCATCTGCCTGCGTCCTTTGTAATAAATGCTGAGCTCCGTATACTTTTCCTGAATACTCTGTCCGGATGCTTGATGAGGTTATGTTTGAAATGACCTTGGAAGAAAGAACTGCCCCTGCATGCATGACGCCCTCCAACTTTAGCCCACCTGCCCTACCGGCCAGACCAATTATGAATGCAGCTTCATCTTCAGCAGAAACATCACACTTGGCACAATGCATTTCAGCAGTACTGTGATACAGTATACTTGGTAAGGGGTCGCCGTTCGTGCGACCTGACCGTCCAAGCAGCCATAGCCCAGTGTCACAATTGAGTCCAGTCAACCAGCAAGAAATGACAGATCCAAGTGCACCCAGTCCTCCAGTTATTATCACAGCTCCGCTCAAATGCAGGGGAGGCAATGGAGCGCCGACAGATAGTTTGCTACGTGGCGGCTCTCTGACTACCAATTTTGGAGCTACCCATGCCCCAGCACGGGAGCTTCGTCCATACATGTCTGATGTGATACTCGATGGAATGTGGTCCAATTTTCCGACATCAACAGCCGATAATTGGATCAAAGGGAATTCCATAGCGCCAACTCTCAGCAAGGCTTGCATTCCCAGCGCAGCTCCAGAAACTAAGGGGTCGATTTCCAAGCCAGAAGGGCCATGCATTACTGGTTGGGCGCCTCTGGTCATCAATGCCATAGCCGTGCCTGGAGGAGCGCCAGCCATGCTATGAATGACCTGTACTTGGGCATCACAGGTCCTGACAATACTAGGGGAAAGTGTCACTCGTTGCAATTCTTGTTCTTTGCTGCTGATGACTAAAGTTGGGTGTCCAACTATGTCAAGGCAAGCATTATTTGACAATGGATTATCAGCAACAGCCAAGATTTGCCATAGCGTCTCATACATCACGCGCTTACGATCCATCTCACTGGGGGACAGTTGTGCTGCGCTCAGATTGATGACTTTGGCTTGTAAATCTCGGATATGCAAACTCCTATTTCCAAGAGTGTTCTCAAAGAGCCAGTGGCACGTGTATATCGAGGCATCATGGGCCATGGGGGCACGCTCCGTACATGTCCAAGTGCTGCCTTGAGAAAGGGCAGCCTCCTGTGAAGAAGAAAGAAGCGCAGATGCCATGCCAGCAACGACGCGAGTAACATCCACATCATCTTCTTTCCCTACATCACCAGTAGCTGGACCCAGTTGTAGGGCATTGTCAGCTACAGCAGGATGTGAATGCCAACCCTGGGCAACACATGGAAGATCCATGCTTACTTGAGCGGTGCAACGGACCCCAACCCTTCCTGATATGCTTGGTGCCCCAATCAAAGACTTCACCTGCCCATTAAGATGATCATTATGCAACGATTGCACAAAGCAGTGGTTTAGGGAATGAATTTTGGCCATGAAGTGAAGCAGAGCTCCTTGTGCAGACTTTCTGTCAATCGACCGGAGTTGAACGTCTCCAGTAGCACATTGCACATGGCAGTCCAACAGTCTGAGGTCGCTCTGCACCATCACAAGAGGAGCCGGTATGACTGCCCCAGTAACACACAGCACTCTCTTTGCTGCCAGTTCTTCTGGTATCAACACGGAAGTACTGGCCGTCACCGCCTCCAACATTCCAGCACCTGGCATTATTGATGTGCTTTGCACGACGTGATCATAGAGGAATGCCAGCTGAGGTGCACCTAGGGATGCTTGCGATCTACAGGTACCGTTCTGTCGGCTGTACCGACACGACGTCATGAAGTGGTGCTTTCTTGGAAGCGGCCACAACCTGTTGGTCTCCCAAGAAGAGGGTGAATGTTCCTCTTCAACAGAGACTCCACTGTATGCCGAGAAGAGCGCATGTGCATTCACCCCGCTCATGCCAAAAGAGCTACAGCCAACTAGTGTAGCTGTTGTAGACAAGGGTGCCACTTCCCTTGATACCTGTGGATTGACATGATTCCGCCTGTGCCATTCATCAAATGTGGAAGAAATATACGGATTCAGGTTTCTTGAGTGGAGGACGGGAGGAGCAGCTCCTCGAAGCTGTGCTTGCACGGCAAGCATTGCTCCATGAATCCCAGCAGCCCCTTCAGTATGGCCATAGCAGGCTTTTGCAGAAGACAGGGACACTGGCCTTGATACACCTTGCCAAGCCAAGGCCTGACCCAAAGCATTCACTTCAATTGGATCCCCAAGGGGGGTACCAGTGCCATGCATGCTCACTAATGCCACATCAACCGGCGAAGCATCCGCTACCAACAATGCAGCCTGCACCAGTCGCATCTGAGCTGGTCCGTTGGGAGCAGTCAACCCACTGCTACGCCCGTCTTGATTGTAGGCAGAGCCATGAAGCACTGCAAGTGGATGACCAAGGTCGTCTGGAAGACCAAGGACGAAGACAATGCATGCTTCCCCTCTGCCGTACCCATCAGCTTCAGCATCGAATGTTTTGGATCTACCATTTTTGGAAAGAGCCCCCAGTTGAGCCAAGTGCACTGATGTGCTGGCAACCAACATCAGATTTGTACCAGAGGCAACAGCACTGGATGCCTCTCCATCAAGCAGAGCCCTGTGGCCCAGATGAGTAGCAACCAGGGATGAAGAGCAGGCCGTATCCATTCCAATACACGGGCCTTGGAAACCAAATGTGTATGAAACCCTACCCACCAAAAAATTGAGTCCACTGCCAGTTAATGAGGCGACACTGGGCTTCAGTCCATGTATATCTTGCAGCACTTGATATTCATTCCAAACACAACCCACATAGACTCCCGTGCTTGCTTCATTCACGGTGTGTGTGGGCAAGGCGAGAATTGCCTCGGCAGTCTTCTCTAGGAGAACTCTGCACTGAGGCTCAAGTCCAGTAGCCTCACTTCGAGAAAGCATAAAAATACTCTCATCAAACCGATCAACGTGGTCCATCCACGCTGCAAACCTCAGCATGTTGGATTGAATAATGTCATCGGATGCATGCACATGCTCAATGTCCCACCTCTCTAATGAAACAGATCTGATGAGATCAGCACTTTGATAGATGCTCGTCATAGAAGGATCATTCCCAGCTGATGCAACTGCACAGGCTGAACTGACTAAAGATGTTGTTGTCAATCCCCTGCGAACAGCCAAATCAGGGGTATGTCTGACTATTGCACTGCCTTGTGAGCCCATGTCAAAAATGTACTGAGCCAAAGCAGCAACTGAAGGATAATCAAATGTGACTGTGGCAGGGAGTTCCATTCCAAATTGCTGCTGCACAGAATTCTTGAGCTCCACAGAGCTTACTGAATCTAAACCAGCTTCCATAAGAGGCTGATCACGATGAATGCCTCCTCCAACAAGCTCTGTTACAGTTTCCAGCAATGCCTTTTCAATTTCTGCAACAGCAACAGAAGAGCCAAGGGTTGCCGTATTCTGACTGAGGATATAGGCAGCCATAGCATCAATAGAAGGGTAGTCAAAGGTGACTGTGGCTGGCAATTCTATACCAAAGGTGGTGTTTATGGAATTTTTCAGTTCCACTGACGTTATGGAATCTAATCCAGCCTCCATCAATGGCTGGTGTGAGTTGATTTTGCTCCCAATGAGAGCTTCACAAATGCCAAGTAACTCAGCTGTGATGATCTCCTTGCCGCCAACTTGGGAAGAAGGCAGGGGAATGGACGATGCATGCCTAGGAAATGCACTGGAGATTGGACCTTCTGTCCCTTTAAAGTTTCTTAAAGATCGAAACTGGTTGTCTGATATGAATAGGGTTGACCTGCCTCCACAAAGACAGTGATCTTTCCATACATGCGTACCTTGGCACCACGTGTATGCCACCGCTTCTTCAAGGACCGAACTTGATGAATAGGCACCTACTGAAACTGGCAAGAGAATGCCTTCATCGACAGAAACATTCCCCAACACACCCGCAAGATGGACTGCCGAATCAGCAACAGCTGGATGAATGCGGTACGAAGAATGCTTACTCTGGCTGGCAACTATGGTCGCAAATGCTCTGCTTGCCCCTGAGGAGGTGGCAGAGCAGAGAATAGCTGCCAACTTGAGCAGAGGCACGATTCTCAGCCATGTGCGACTGCTGGAAGAGTATACCACCTTCTCAGGAGTTTGTGGAGGGCCACTAACAACAGCATGTCCTTGTGCATGCACAAAAGGCTTGGAGCCATGTGAAACTCTAGAGGCCAAAGTCCAGTCCCCTGTTACCTCATTAAATGTACACTGAAGGATGGTACCAGAGGTATGGGACAGCAAAGCTGGGGACTGAAAACTGATCTCATGCAAAGTTTGGCCACTACTAGGATAAGAAGGGCACAGCAGCTCTCCAGTAGCTCCTGCACATTCAAGCAATGCAGTCACAGGGAGTACGGCAAGGCCCTGGAGTCTGTGATCCTGTAAATAAGATAGACCTGCGCTGTGTAGATTGACCTCAATACCAGTCAAACGGGAATAGTTGACCAAGAATGGATGGCATGTCGGTTGATACCAGTGTCGGGTTTTCTGCCAGAGTTTATTAGGATCCACCACGAGCTGAGCATGATGGCTATTGGTTGGGGGCCCAAGAACTGCATGGGAATTGGTTCCTTGGTATGCAAACGAGCTCACTGAACCCAGAATGCCAGCAAGGTTGATTTCAGGGCACTTCTGACGTTTCATGAGCCAATCACGACTGGCGTGTTGCCGCTTGTAGCCATCAAGAACGCTGCCGACATATGCATTGAGGTTTCTCAAGTGAAGCAGTTGATGTCCACAACCGGATTCAGCAATACGCTGAGCCAAATGAGAAAAACCAACGGCACCAGCTGCAGGCTCAGTATGCAGAATGCGTGATTTTGCTGCTTGTAACTCTAGAGGCTGGAGGCTGTTTTGCTCCTGAAACACTGCAAAAGCTGCACCGACCTCAATTGGGTCTCCAAGCGCTGTACCCGTGCCATGCATTTCCAAGACAGAAACTCTTTGAGGGCTGAGCCCCTCCCTTTGCAGTGCAGCACGAATGACTGCTTGCTGACTTGGACCATTAGGTGCTGTAAGGCTGCTTGACCTTCCATCTTGATTGACAGCAGTACCAGCAAGTAAAAGAGCAGAGCCTTCTGGATCCACGTCTTCAGAAGCAACCTCCAGCATGTGTACTGCACACACCTCACCACGCATGTACCCATCTGCAGAGCTATCCAACGTTTTGCATCTTCCATCTGCAGCAAGCATTCCTGCTTTGCTCAGAACTGCAGTAGTCTCAGCTCTCATTGTCATGTTGACTCCAGCAGACAAGGCACGGGGGCACCCCCCTGGTAAAAAGCTTGTGGCAGCCAAGTGTGTGCCAACAAGTGAAGAAGAGCAGGCAGTGTCTATGGAGATTGAAGGTCCTTTAAGGCCCAGAGAAAATGATACACGTCCACACACTACGCTAAGTGTACCAGATGTGGCAGTATAGGCGGTCATGCCTTGGTAAGGTGAGCTGTTCAGATAATATTCAGTGTAGGAGATACCAACTGTGAGACCGACCATATGTGCAGAGTCAGCGTCCACAGCATGACCCTTATCATGATGGTAGGAAAGTGTATCAGAACACCCTTCTAAAAGCAGTCTCTGCTGAGCATCCATAGCAGTTGCCTCTTGAGCAGAAAGTCCAAAGGCTACAGCATCAAAATACTCAGCATGGGGAATGAACGAGCCAAAGCGCTTGTTCAGAGAACTGTGTTCATTCCAGCCCACTTCCACGTCCCAACGATTAGGGGGCACCAAGCACGATGCGTCGCCAGAAATAGTAAGTGATGGTCCGGTATAGGACGATGCTGTCAGGAGAATCTTGACCCTCGGAAATCCGGCAGGAATCAGGCTCCTTTGAGGCTCCTGTAGTACATAGGACACTGTGGGAATGTTGCCAGCAGCGGTTCCTACCCTTTTGCAACACGTACCTCCAAAGAGAAAGAGTGCTCGCTCCCTAGAAACTCCTCAATGTCACTATCATCCAACCCATATCCATAAAAGCCTATGGTGTCGAAACTCAATCTGTTACTCATTTTCAAGAAGTGATGGAGGGTTAGCTATCGGGGCAAGAATGCAGGTGAGGCGAAATTCGACAATAAGATTCAAGATAATTCAATACAAGTTGCTAAGATCAGAGACGAGATATCAACGGCAATTAACAGATCGGTTTCGGAATGTTTGATTTCAGCGTTTGCGTCTTCTAAAGAAACTTCTCTTAAAACGGCGCCTGACATTACTGGAAAAGTGATCTAAGTGAAAATCCAAATCGAATATTACAAAATGTGTCCCCCAAAGATATCGACCAGTCGTCTGATTGAAGAAGCACGGATACTTACCTTAAGGACAGTAAGTCACCCCCTTGAGTTCCACTGGGAATGACAGTGACCACCTGTAAACAACAGAAGGCAAGGGCTCTTGTCTTTCCAGAATCTATACTTGCAACATGTCGACAGTTAGACCTTTCAAGATTTCCGTAATATACAAGTGGTATATGTAATGGTATCCCAGCAAAATCCAGGTGATTTTTAAATGACTGTGCCTACCTCTGTGTGAAACTCGCCAGCCGTGGGCTCCAACACCACAGGTGAGAGGAGTTTCAAAGCTGAATTTGCCATTTTATTACCTTAAACTCTTCTTAGACATATCTTAGTTATTACTACATGCTCATGCACGTGCTTTGGCTTTATGTCTGGTAACCCTAATAAACCTATCAGTCTGCTTGTTATTCCTTGTTCTAAAGCCCTTTGTCGGTTTTCCCCAAGGTGTCTGTGAAATTCTACCTTTACTTTTTCCTCTACCTCCCCCATGTGGATGGTCCACTGGGTTCATAGCAACACCTCTCACTCTGGGACGTCTTCCCAACCAACGAGTAGCTCCTGCCTTACCAAGCTTTCTGTTTTTATGAAGGGGATTCGACAGGGCTCCTATTGTTGCCATACATCTACTCAAAACAAATCTTTGCTCTCCCGAAGGTAAGCGTAAAACTGAATACCCATCATCACCTTTTTTAATCAATGTTGCCGATGCTCCTGCTGCTCGAACCAATTGACCTCCACATCCTGGGCGTAACTCTATATTATGCACGTTCATCCCAATTGGAATATTCTCCAAGGGTAAGGTATTGCCTGGCTTAATGGCAGCATCAGTCCCACTTTCTACTTTATCACCTACAGCAATGCCTTGAGGTGCTAAGAAATAACTATATGCTTGACTAGGAGGCGTACTCGTGGTTGCTGCTGGCATAGTATGCTTGACTAACACTATTCTAGCTGATCTGTTAGGATCATATTCAATTCTCTCAACAACACCTGGTGGTTTTCCAATAGCCCTTGCGAAATCAATAAGTCGATACACCTTCCTGTGTCCGCCTCCTCTATGTCTAGACGTTATCCGGCCTTGAAAATTTCTACCCCCAGTGCGAGCCATTCCCGCTGTCAATGGCTTGAATGGTCCTCCTTTCCAGAGATCTTTTCTGCTGGTAGTGATCCGACCTCTAAAACCAGGAGTGGTAGGATTATACACTTTTAGACCTACAGCTTTATTTGATTTATTGCTCGCAAACCTGAGGCCTAGTGATGAACCACCAGGCTTAAACAGGTCCATGAAAAGCCCACCGCGTGTTGTGGTAATAGGGAGACTGCTGACTGGTTGGGTGACAAGGGAAGCCTGCAACAAATTATCAGTTACTACATGGATTTGATGTGAACCAACAAAAATGCTTACATATCCACTTGTAAGCTTCAAAATCTCAAAAGTCTTTTGCGCGAATTTAAGCATCATCAAAGCTGGTTTCCAAGTGCAGTCCTTAAAATATACGGTAGTACGAGAATATCAGACGCAAAGTGTATCATACTGGATTCAAATGGAGTAATTATAACAACTTCACAAACTACACCGTGTGAATAAACATTTGTGCGCTGAGGCCGGTTTGGATGGCAAACCTAGTTGCAAGCAAATTTGTTACAGTAACTTTTCATTTCTTTGATGCTGCAAGAGCCTGCCTCCTTGCATTAGAAAAGGGTCCTACCTTTGTTCCTTCTGGTGAATAAAATACTGCATCTAAGACCCCTCCTTCCTCCCTTCCCCTCAATTCTACTGTCCAGCCAGGCTGCAAATTGTCGAGCTCTGCAAACCTTTCCCGTCTTGAGCTGTGTTCTTCCCCAAGACCAGATAAGGGGCCTTTGTAGACTACTCTACCGCTTTCTATACCTTTTTCTACTACATGAGCCCTTCTTGGAGGTACTACACCAGCATTGGATGCCACTGCTGGTACGAATCCAGTATTGCTACTCATTTTCGGTAGCGGCTTCACCTCCTCGGAGATTTTCATGGCACTGATCATGGGCTCCCCTGCGTCGTGCATCTCTTCACCACTTGCAGACAATGACAGCACTTCTAATCGCCCACCAGCTCCTCCAGAGTGGACAAAAGCATGCAGCTCACGAAACATTCCAGGGTCTACCAGTGTCACCAACTGGACCATGTCATCAATCAGCTCCTCTTCTTCGATGGTGGCCTTTTTTTCTCCCAGCAGTTGTGCTAGTTCTGCCATATTAGATAGATTCGTTCGAATTTGGAGCCTCATGCGTGCTCGCTCTATAGGAAATCTGGTCTGCAGTATCGAGAGGGCTTCTAATGCTTGAGCCTTGGCAGCTCTCTTTGGATCTATTGAGAAGTGCGCTTCCTTCAATGCTCTTTCTATGACAGTCAATGGATATGGTCTATTGTTTGATGGATTGATACACTTTTCACTAATGATGGATGCCACATCCCGAAATAAAGAATCGAGCTCGACCTTCCTTTCTCTGTCCGAAACCTGGAGCTCTCCTTCAGACAGTATTACGAGGCAGATTCTCATCTCATCGTCAGTCCCAAAGACCTGTACAAGGTCCTCCTTTCTTGCAAGCACCCCTTTTGAGACATTGCAAAATATAGATGTAGATTGAAGAACTTCATCTAGATCTTTTTCTACACCATTCCGCCAATTTAAGACTTTGTTTTTATAACAGGCAATTTCAAAACGCTTGCCAAACTTCTTATACCGGACGACTGCAATGTTAGTCAGCCGCTTCTGTCCTGCAGATTCAACTTATCAATGCATGCGTAAGTATGCGATCATATAATTCTCTAAACGTACCAATTGGCTGAAAAACACCAGCCCTCATGGCCGAAATTGCCTCTCACAATCACTCAAATTGCAACAGTGGTTCTAGGGTGATATATCAAACCTTTGGGGCTCCTATACAAAAAATCGAAATGCACATATACCAGATATTAAAAATACGCATTTAAACTGTATTTTTTTACTAAGAAGAACTTTTCCGTCATTGTTTGCTTATCTTTGGGATGGCTCAAATGAATCGTTATCAGATTGTTTGATAAATTCCAATAAGATTTCTTTGAATGGTTGCTGATTCATCTAATAGAAAAACAAGGCGTTCAATCGCATGGATTATACTGCAATCTCAAGTTTTGGATTCTAATATTGTATAATGGCTGCCGGTTTTTTCTCTTCTTGCTATAGCCGCTTGGCATTGTCAAGGATCAGTTGTACTTATAGATTTGCTAAAGAACCGCCAAATTTCCGAAGTCGAGTTACTCCTGGTTTCTGTGTTGTTACTCCAAAACGTTCTCTCGTGGCTTTGGCACAAGTTCAAGAGTTGCACACAGTTCAGTCATCCATCCCCATTTCAGACAGTCTATCTGAGAGAATTGGATTTATTGGGGCAGGCCAAATGGGCACAGCGCTCATCAAGGGGTTCTTTCGATCCGGGGTGTCCATTCCAGAGAAAATTAGCGCATCAGCACGGTGTCAAGCCCGTCGGGATGTATTGATGAGCTTGGGCATTGCACCTCAAAATGTGTTTGAAGATGCCACATTAGGCGGAGCAGCACTGGTAGCCGCAAATTCTGATGTGATATTACTGGGAGTGAAACCTCAAGCCATGACGGTTGTATTGGAAGCATTAGCACCTCACCTTAGCCCTCGCCACCTAGTGATTTCAATTGCTGCTGGAGTGAAGTTGTCAAAATTGGAGAACATCCTCGGAACAGACGCCAGAATAGCTCGTGTCATGCCAAATACACCATCCCTCATACAACAGGGTGCATCCGCATATTCTCTCAATTCAAATGCAACTGAATCAGATAATCATATAGTCCATACATTATTATCTGCTGTAGGAACTGCAGTGGCTGTTGATGAAAATTGCATGGACGCAGTCACAGGGTTGAGTGGTAGTGGCCCGGCCTATGCTTTTGTTGCAATGGAAGCACTTGCAGATGGTGGAGTAGCCGCTGGCCTGCCTAGAGATATCGCACAACAATTGGCGGCACAAACAATGCTAGGAGCTGCAAAGATGGTCCTGGAGACTGGAAAGCACCCTGCAGAGTTAAAGGATATGGTTGCCAGCCCTGCCGGAACTACAATTGCCGGACTGCATGAGCTCGAGAAGGGAGGCCTCAGAGCTACATACATAAATGCTGTTGTTGCAGCTATGCGCAGATCAGAGGAATTGGCATGATTTGATTCTCATTAGAAGAAAACATTCTACATTTTTGTATCTTTCTTGTATTTTCATTTCGTCTTCAAGTGCAGTATACATCATTTTTTTAAGATCACTGATGATCCGCTCACTGAAAAGGAAAACGTCGGTGTATAAGGCTATGATTGATAGCTATTCAGCCCAACAAAATGTGATGTCGATAGTATTAGGACGTCAATTTTCTGTCTCTCCTACTAATAGTGCAACCGTTGAAATCGCAAAACTCGACGATTTCAAGCAAGTGCTGATGAGGTCCATGACCTCGCCTATAGTTGTAGATTTTTATGCTACTTGGTGTGGTCCATGTAAACAGTTAGAAGGACCTCTCAAGGCTGTCATTAAGGATCTAAAAGTAGTACAGCTTGCTAAATTGGATATAGATCAGCAAGAGCTGGCACCTGTGGTACAGCAACTTGGTATTACATCTGTCCCCACACTTGTTCTTTTTTCTGGAGGCAGACCTGTGGATGCAAGGCAAGGTTCTATTGCGCCAAAAGAATTGAAGGCATGGCTCCAGGATGTTTTGAGAGCCATAGGTGTGATTAGACCAACAGAAGACCAAGAGGAGGTCCCAGCACTGGAGGATCCTGAGACGCTATTGAAATCTGGGTTTGCCATCCTCAATAATGACCGTCATCCCAATGATGACGGGAGCAATTTGACAGAAGCTGCACGACAATTTACTGCTGTTTTGAAAGATACAGTAAATTCTGATACTCGCCAAAAATGTGTTGCATTTTCTGGATTAGCGATGTGTGCGGCGGCTGAAGACCCACCAAATTTGGATTCTGCTAGGCATCTCTTGGAGAGCGCTGGACGAGCAGCACCCGCTGTGATGCCAGATGAAATGAAGAGGGCACAAGCAGTAGTGTCGA
Source organism: Axilococcus clingmanii (assembly GCA_019693495.1). Lineage (NCBI taxonomy): Eukaryota > Viridiplantae > Chlorophyta > Chlorophyceae > Chlamydomonadales > Chlorococcaceae > Axilococcus > Axilococcus clingmanii. The sequence continues at coordinate 118,506 of JAAMXV010000671.1, read as the reverse complement.
TAGCAGATCAAGCCAGTTTTATAGCAGACAATGATATAGTTTCTTTGCAACAAAAGATCCAAAAGAACCCCTCAGATTTGGAGGCGTTGAGGAGTCTGTCGCTCCTACATTATCAGGCAGGGAGGCATAGTGAAGCCCTAGATTCAGCCATGCTCATAGTTAGAAAAGATAGGCAATGGCAGGAAGAAGCAGGAAAGAGATTGGTACTGTTGTTTGTCGATGCTCTAGGAGCAGAGAATCCTCTATCCAAAAATGGCAGGCAAAGACTGTCAAACTATTGGTTCTTATAATTTGTAATTACTAGTCAAAGACAAAATAGTAAATCACTGCAGAATTGTCTGTAGTGTTGACAGTTGCTTTGGTTTCAGCTGAGAAACAAAGCCTTGGAATACCTCGGATGGCAATGCAGCCTGCATCTGCTTCAACAAAGTTGCCATGGATGCAGCCGTTTCTTTCTCTACTAAAGCATCGCCTCTGCTCAGTACTTGAACCATGACCTTTACTATCTGTGGCAAGTTGCTATTCCCTTCTCCCAATATTCGAGGGTCGCTCGCTTGGACCAGCCGCAACAATTGCGCATGCACAATTCTTGCTTCGCTTTCATCTTCCTTGAGGGGGAGAGAATTTAGATACAGAGTAGCAGCGGTGGGATCAACACAATCTGCCTGGAACTCTAGAACCTTACCAAGGGCAGAGATGGCATTTTCGGTTGCATTTTCATTATCCTCACTTCTCGCATCTGGAGCTTGTATCATTGCCAACATGCCTGCCACAGCAGGCGCAGCATGGGGACGGAATGCATCTGGCCTTTTCTGGGCGGCCTGTCCGAGTCCATACACACAGCACTGGCGAATGTTGGCATCTCTATCAGATAGTCCAGACAATAACAAGGGCATGATATGGCCAGCAAATTTAACTGTTCCAGCAGCAGAATGTTCCAGAACATCATCCATCATGCACAGAGCGATTCGTCGCTCCTCCGGAAACCGAGATTTCTCAAGCAATCGTGAGGCAGCAGGCATCAACCCTTCCAAATAAGGCATTGCTGCATCCCCATATATTCTCATGGTAGTAGATATACACACGCCAACAGCATCTAATAAATCACCTTCAGCTTCATGCTCCTCTTCTAATGCCTCGGCTTCCTCATCATCAAAGTCTTCTGCTGATGTCCTTTCCAACCTCTCCTTCCTCCTTTCTTCATAATCGTCCAACTGTTGGTTCAACTTCTCAAAAAGAGCTCCAACAGCTTCTACTGGGAGGAGTGAAGTACCCTCTATTGCTTCCAGAATTTCCTCGATTGACCTGAGGAAGACTTCAATCACAGTTGGCTCAGGCTCTACCTTCAAAGCGTCAATCAATGGTTGCCACATGAAATTGAGCATAGCTCGAACAAAGTTTTCATCTGCACCTAATCCCTTTTGTGCTGCGAGTTTTGATGAGATTATCAACTCTGGCAGGCATTGAGCTGCTGCGATGCGCACATCGTCGCTAAATATAAATTTAAGCAGAGGAACCATGATTTTGGTCACTTCCTCGGTATACTGGAAGAATCCCTCTCTCAGATCGCTGGCCAAGAGGCAAATCATATGACAAGCAGTGGCCTTATCTTCTAGAATTGATGTCTTCAAAGACACTCTTCGACCTCCTAGGAGAAATGTCTCCACGTCCTCATCGTCCTCATCGTCCTCATCGCCCCCCTCGATGTGATCCTCCTGATCCGAGTCAGTGTTGACCACGACGTCGGGCTTGGCTTTTGCACTTGCCAGCAGTGACGGCATCACCAATGGCAGGTAAGGAATGAAATCAGAACCAAGGACTTTGCAAACACGTGCGGCAGCCTGTTGAAAGTATGATACCAAGGGGTCATCGGCTTCAATGCCATGCGCCGAGACATGCTGCATGTACGTCATGACCTCGTGGGCATCAGGACCAAAGCGCTCCTTGCCAACTGCAAGACCTATCAACGACAGGCATTCAATCGCTTTGCTCCGTAGCAATCTATGGGAAGGCTCAGTTGCCTGCTGCAGAATTGTCTTCAGGAGTGGCATCACTACATCATAGTATTTGTCAAAGTACTCTTGAGAGCAATCAGCAACAGAAGCGAGCGCAGTGAGGGCTCCCTCTTGAACCAATCGTTTTCCTTGTTGCAACAGAGCAACCAATCTGCCAATCAAAACGTCCAGATAAGGAGCAATAACATCCTGATCGCTGTTTTCAGCAAAATTAACAATGGCAGCACACGCATGTGCTTGCACCCTGGGGTTAGGAAAGTCTTCCATGAGTGATAATAATGCTGGGACGACGACAGAATGTGCTTCTTCTTGCAACTCGGGCCCTAAATCAGTGCAAAGCTGGCCAATGGCTTGGCAAGATGCCCAACGAACTTTAGCATGAGGATCTCTAACTCCCTGCAGACACATAGCCACCAACTGTTGAACTACTTCACTCTGCCGCATGACTTTGGCACATCCTTCAGCAATTTGTGCCAAGCAAATTAGTGCTGCATGTCTCTTCTTCCAGTCCTTTGCATCTGCCATCATTATTGGCAGCACCTTACCTGCCAAAGGCACCAATGTCTTGCCACCGAGCGCTATCGCAATCCTATCCAAGCATTCTTGTCCAAATGGGAAGAGCTCACCTTCCCCTTCATCCTCATCTTTTTCATCCTCTGCACTATGCCATGCAGGGTCATCTTCAACATCCATCAAAAATGACACAAGGCACGTGAAGAAACGATCTAGAAACATAGGAAGTTTGCGCATCATACCAGGGGCCTTCTCCCTTGCTTCACATAGAGTAACCAAAAACTCAGCGGCCAATTGTCTTGTGCTATCCTCCAGCTGACCTTCTTCTGCCATTTGAATGAATGCCACCAAAACTTCGTTTAATTGGCGACGAAGGAAACGAGGGTGCTCTTCAGCGACTTCAATGAAAAGCTCCAGGGCTTCTTGGGCTTTGTCCTCATCACCTGAGTTTAATGCATGCGTTATTGCTTGTAACAGTAGGGGGATTGTGTCTTGGAATGCATCTCTGTGAGAACTTTCCTTAAGCTCTTGAATGAATGCACAAGTAGCCATCACAGCAGCAACCCGCACATCCACATCTTGATGCGCCAGACATGTCTTCAACACAGAGTGAAGGGTTGGCAGATGTGGCGTAAAAAAATCAATGACGTAACGAGCCAACTGTCCAAATATGAGCAGAGCGGATTCCATGAGCCTGGGTTCATTAGACTGAATGCACTGAAACATGAACGGAAGAAGCTGCTGCCACCCTTGCTCTTCCAAAATGCCCGCAGCCAGCTCTGAAACACCATCGCACACTTTTTTAGTAATAGACCGCATCTGCTCCTCTTTTATACAGTTAAGCAATTCCCCCTTTACTGTCTCTTTCAAAGATGGTGTCAATGCAGGCCACAAAGACTTATCGTCTCTGGTAAGAACTCGGCGAAGGAGGACAGCGGCGTATGTCCGGGAGTTCATATCTGGGCTGCTCCTCAAAGTTCTGAGAAGTTGACTGACACAAGCATCAGGATGGCATTTTAGCTGCTCAAAAGCGAGCTCAGCTTGGCGGCGTTGCTCATTCTCGGCTGAAGCTAGACCAGCCATCATTGCTTCCATGGCTGCTTCGTCGCCATTGACAAGCGCAGCCAAATGTTGAGAGCTGTCTACTTGAACTGTCATCTTTGAAGGATGAGATATACAGCCTAGGAACTACCTGTCACAACTGCTGCCGTCAAGCTAAATTTCAAAATAAGCTTTGATCGAATAGCAGAACAGCCTTTTCGTCCGCTTATAATGCGAAATATTTCTATTTTTAGATTAGAGCGTAGTAGGCACTATGAAGTGCAAATTGAAAGCTTTATGATGCGGGGCATTCTGAACTACCCATAAGAACAGCAGATCATCAGTTGAGGGGCCAAGGTATGCATTGACATAAGACCTTTAAGCAGACATTTTGTGGGGCATGTATGGCTACAAAGACAGTGCATGTATCCTATAGAGATATGAAATAGTATGTGTTACCTGATAAAAGAAGATTTTTAATTCCTACTTGAGCATCTGAACGAGTCCAGCCAATGCACCAGTGAACCCGGAATTGTAGTCCACCGCAACTTCATTAGTCACATAGTCATCTCTCCTATCATTGTATGTATCGTCCCCAGGTCCAGCTGGGCCACCTACCAGAGCACCGTACAGGATATTAGCATTTGGCACATTGCTACTAAAGGTTGCCCAGTTGCATGCAGCCGGTTTTGACGGACATGAACTCGCCGCATGGTGAGGTTTGAGTGGATAATTTGGACCATGACCGACCACATAGCTCCTTCCACTAGATCCAAGAGCATAATCAACCTGACTTTTTGCCCATGCAATATTTGCAGTTTTCACTGCAGGTGACTTGGCATGCTTGGCATGAACCAGCATCATAAAGGCAGCATTATTAGAATATCGGAGGTTGCCCCATTTGCTCCAAGAAGGGTAATGCAGGCCTTTGGGTGTCTTTGCAATACCTTTTTTTGCATTTAGCCATGCATCTCTGAAATCGTTGATCACGTAGTTTCGCCACTCCTCTCCACCAGGAACTTTCCACCCCTTGTCAAGCAGGGATGTCATCAGAACTGCCGCCGGAGCGGACAGAGAGTCCCAAGATACCTCTGAATCAGCACCTGTTTGTCGGAAAAGAGTCAATGCTGCATTAGCATACTTTACATCGCCAGTAGCAGCATACAACCATGCTGCTCCATACATAAGGTCGTCCTTGTATGCATACGACTCATACCCCTCAGTTGCAGAGGGGTAACTGTCAGAGTACTTTCCAGGCCTTTCCATTCCCCACGCCCACAGCTCTTTTGCGTGATCTAACAGTTCAGTTGCCCATCCAAGCTCTGAATGTTTGAACACAAGATAGCTGGAAGACAAGGCAGCTGCAACAGAACCAAGTAAGTCAGATGCTGGCTTTGTGTTATCCCAGACATATGCTGGACGAGGACCTGGCTGATCTTCGGGCCGGCCCCAGTAATTATGATCGATATTTGGGTCACCAATTTGACCCACGTACTTCCTCTTTTCGATGTGGCAGCGCTCAAGATAGCTGACAGGGACTCTCAAGTCAGCCCTCACTCGATGTAGGAGCCCAGTGCTCCCGTAAGACGCATTAAACTCCATAAGACCCCAAGCAAGAAAAGAAACAGTTTGCGCTAAGGGGAAATTAAGCTTGACATAATCCCCTGCATCGTACCAACCACCAGGGATAGGATCTGATAAGTGAGAGCTCTGGCGCCACGCCACAGGATACGGTTGGGGAAGAGAACCGCTTCGCTGAGCTTCATAAAATCTCCAGCTCAGTTCAAGAACTTGTGCATATTTGGATATAAGAGGATTTTGTTTTGATGGTGGAGGAGATGCTGCTCTGGGGGCAGTTTTGACTTTTATGCCAGAAACATAGCGAGCTGCTGGTCTTGGTTGCCACCCAGCAGCCTTCTTCAGGTAACAGTCCTTTATTGAGCTTATGTAGGTCCAGGCACCGCATTTGCTATTTGTAAAACATAGCTGACAACATGTTGACGGGTTTTGCACTTGACGATGAAGACCGACATCTGCCCCATAATAATCTGTGTTTGTTTTTATGTTGCACGTTCCCGAACTCGTTCGGAGCTTTGTGTACGAGTAGGTACCTTGCACGAAAAGGCACAAAACCCCAGTCAACACGTGTAGGCCGAGCTTGATCATTACCCTTGGAGTATTTGTAAAATAATAGCGATTATATAGTCTAGGCAGTTCTTCGAAAAGAAATTGGGGCGCCCACCGTTGGGGGGCGAATTGGAGTGCTGAAATGGCGAGCTCATGTCCCTGGAGACACGCCACGCAACCAAAGACGAAGGCCTACATTGAAGTTGTCTCATCTATCAATAAGGATTTTTATCTGCATGTTTGGAAATGATATGGCCCCATCTGTCTATGGTATGTTCAAACGAGTTTTACAGCCGTTTACTACAGTGGTTTCAATGAGTCGCTTTCTACAGCAAGTCAGCTGCTGATCTCAATAATTCCTGCTTGAACCTTTCTATATCATCTGCAGCAAGCTCTATGACTGTTGATTCAAAGAGGTCATGCCATGCTTGAGCACCTACTTCCTCGGTTGCAGCCTGGAATGCCAGTCCAAGTCTGTTACCTTGCATTCGAGCAGTGGCTTGATAACCAGCAACTAAACAACGTCCATCGTCCCCTCTGGGTCCAATCAACACCACTGGTTTACGTTTACCGCTCAGATGGAAATGCTGTTCTTGGAAAAATGCAGCTAGCCTTTGCAAAGCCATTGGATGACTCAGCATATTCTGACTGACCAGTTTGTGGTCAGACAAATCATAAATTCTAAATGCTTTGAAATTGTGGTATAGACGCTGTGCAACTATACTACCACCTTCTGTGATCAAAGCTCTTTGTACCTTCTTAGCCAGGTCCAAACCTCTGTGAAGCTCTCCTTTATCATCGCCCCACGTCAGAGCATGATACGCCCTCCAAAACTTAGATGCCTGGTCATCCATGCCAGCAGCCACCCCCGGAGGGCCACTACATTCAAGAAGAGCTGTAACAGCGAGTACTGCATCTATGGCCATGACACACCGCTGCAGACCATCTTGGAGCTGAAATGAACGCACCATCACATCTGCCATTTTAAATGCAGGTGCATGTAATTCCAACCGCTCGTGCAGATTGTTTCTAAACTTTGGCTTCATGTCATGTAAGTAAGATCCTTGAGCCTGCTGGAGTGGGACACCCATTTTTGCTATCAACATCTCCAGCAGCTGCCTACCTTTCTCTGAATATGTGTGCAAGCGAGCTGCAACATAGGCACTGTATGTCATGGCTTCATACAAATTCCATTCCCAAAGCAGTCCAAATCTGTAGTCCTGTCGAGGAAGAATCCGTCCAGTCTTTGCAGCTGCTGCATAGCCCGCCTCCCCTTCTACAGCACCCCTTTCCTCCATGTGTCCTAAAGCACTAAGGTGAGTTTCATACTTTGAGCAATATTCTGTGTATTTTGCCTGAGTAATACTATTGTGAACCATCTGATCGGTTAGGCCAATCAGTGCCAGCCACAATGCGTGGCTCGTGTCTGATTGGAGGTGATATGCTAGATCAAAGAGGACACACGAGGATGGCTTACCATGATGCACTCCTTGCGCATAGTGTCTGCGTATAGCAGAATCTATATCCCTTCTTTTCTTTTGTTTTTCGGCACGTGTTGCCACTATCGCTTGGTAATCACCTTCGTTGCTCAACCGTCTCCTTCTGGCAGAGGGTGTCTTTGTATTTTCCTCGTCATTTTCTCCTTCGCCGTCATCGCTTTCTCCTTCTGATCCCAAGGTGGCAGGTGGAATATCTTCTTTGATACAACCTTCTGATTCATCTAAGAGAACAATGACATTATCTGTTGGATCATCATAGTTGTTCATGTGGCATATGGGTCTGTGTGAGTCTACGATGACTACTCGGACATTTGGTCGGTCATACAAGTTGAGAAGGCCACGGACATCTTCTGCAGCACCACAATTAATGAGTATTGCAGTTCTCATGGCTCGACTTCCTTCTTCAAAATACTTGTTGAAATCATCTGCCACCTCTTGATATCTACTGACGGGCATCCAACCGTGTGCTATCAGGTCATTTTTGAACAAGCTCTCCAAAACTCTTAGAGCAGCCACTGAATCAGCATTGGAAGCTGATGCATAGATAAATACATGTGCTTCCTCACTCTTTCTACACTCTTCTCTTATGGCGTTGTAGAGCGCGACCCATTGATCGTGGGTTGTAATAATCATTCTCACTTAGAAACGTCTCTCTTCTATTTGCCACTACTACAAAAGTGCAAGCACGTAAATTGTTATCTTATATTGTCTTTGACCAAAACAAGCATTTATAAGCTGAAAACCGGCTAATGTGGCTGCCTAAATTCGCAATTTCGCAAATCCTAGTCTGTGTCTAAGCAAGAGTCTAAACTACCAATTACAATTCTCAACTTTTAACTGAAAGCTCTCCACTATTAAGAGTCATTAAGAAACCTCCAAAGACCGCACCAAAGCAGTTCAGTTGTGAAATGATTCGAGGAATTGGACAGTCTCAGCCTTTATCGATCAATAATAGTACATCATATCCTTTTGGAATAAGAATAATGAAAGACTGTCTTATTTCTAGGCGTTCCAATACCAGAGATTTTGCTATGTTTCTTGGTAGAGTTTGAATGGGAAGAAAGGAGGCCCTCCATACCGAGAGCTCACCTGACTTCAGGTCTTGGGATGGGTGGGTCCAGCAAAGACTTAACACACCTTGCTACACCGACTGTAGATAAGCAGTATTCTCCATGCGATGCCTTCCCTGTAGGACAACTTTGTCCACACCGCCATATTAAGTGCTTCATCTGCAGCATCAAGTGCCCGGCACATGGCAAACTCGCCCAAGGAAGTTGAACGCCCTCCACACTAATTCCTCTTGCATTTCATACGAAATATACAATCATGTACATCTACATGCATTTATACGATACACCAATCTAATACCATTAGGTATGGGCTGTACGAGGCCAAAGTATATAGTCTGTTGATCAAGTATAGAGAATCGCCAAAGAAGAAGCCGTTCTACTGGTAGACAAGAGCCTCCGTATGTTCTCAAGGACACAACAGAAAAATCCTGTAGAAAGTCCAATGGTTACTTCTTCTCCCTGTCCCTCTCCAAGTGTTCGCCCTCCCAAGCTTTTGGGCGATAAATATAGAATTGGTGAAGAGCTTGGTAGAGGAGCCTACGGGCATGTATACTTGGGACTTGATACTAGAACAGGAGAACATGTCGCCATCAAAGCACTATCTTTAGAGCGGTTGTCAGCCGATTCTTTGGCAAGTATCGCCAGTGAAGTTGATCTCTTGCAGAATCTCAACCATAAGAACATTGTGAAATATTTAGGCTCTCTACGTACCCCCACACATCTGTATCTTGTATTGGAATACATGGAAAATGGGGCATTGAGCTCAGTCATCAAGGCTTCTAAGTTTGGTCCCTTTCCAGAGTCTCTGGTCGCTGTCTACATTCAACAAGTTCTGCAAGGATTGGTGTATTTGCACGCTCAAGGAGTCGTTCATCGAGACATCAAAGGGGCGAATATATTAACTACCAAGGAAGGTGTCGTGAAGCTTGCAGATTTTGGAGTTGCTGCAAAATTAGAAGAGTTACAAGCAGCAGAGTGTAAAAATGTCTCCCCAGCAGGCACGCCTTATTGGATGGCCCCTGAAGTTGTCGAGATGAAACCTGTGACAACAGCTGCAGATATTTGGAGTGTGGGATGCCTAACCATCGAATTAGTCACTGGAGCGCCACCATACTTTGATTTGCAGCCCATGAGTGCTTTGTATAATATCGTGCAAGATAAACATCCACCGTTGCCTGAAGACATTTCAGATGGATTAAAAGAATTTCTTCTTCTGTGTTTTAAAAAGGACCCTGCTGCCAGACCATCAGCTCTTGAGCTATTGCAGCATCATTGGGTTATATTCAACAGGCGCACATTAAAAAGTACTTGGTCGAAAACAAAGACTTCAAAGGTGAAGACACGGCCTGAGGGCCTGAGTAGCGTTATTTCAGTTGTGGAAAGGATGTTGGCCGCTGACAGCCAAGAGTCGTCACCAATGGGAGACTCACAGCCCTTGAGTGCGCTCAGTGAAGCAGCAGCGTTGCAGGATGAGAGTACTGAACCACCCAGTGAGTTTGCAGAGCGCCTGGAATTGCAAGCCACTCTCAAAGCAGATCCTACTGGATTTCGCCTCTTAGAGCACCTTGCGTCTATGGATGACAACATAGAGGAGGGTGCTTGCAGTTATTTGCCACTCATCAAAGAAGACCTGAAACAAGCTGTGGATGCCACTGATAAAAGGAAGGAGACTGTGGACCTCAGGCGACAGCTGGCATCCATGCGAATGACAGCTCCTCCAGGGGAGCGATCTCTTCAAGCTGAAGCCGCGGCGGCCGCCTCCTGTCGAGCCTTGATTAAATACATAACAAAGGATGCTTCCTGTCGGCAAATTTTTATGATTGATGGTGGCATATCTGCCCTTCGAGAGTTGCTGGATTCTCCCAGTGAAAGACTTGTTGCTGCTGCTTTAGAGTTGCTGCTTTGTTTGTGCAGTCATGACAGAGCTGCTGCCGAGGCAAGTTGTGTCATGGGATTGGTGCCAGCTGCACTGAGATATACCTCGGCTCACTACCCCCCAGATTCCCGTATGCCTGCCGCTCAATTGAGCGCATTGTTAGCTAAGACTTCCAAAGTTACATGTGAAATGTTGGTGGCCTGTCAAGGGATTCCTTTCATACTGACTTTGTTTGATGAAGGTCAAAGAACAATTTTTGAGTTGGAGCTTATGCAGTGTGGTGTAACAGCCTTGTGGGGCATACTTCAAAGCTCGCAGATGGCACATTGGGCTGTTTCGGCAAGTGCCTACCTCCGTTTGCTTGCACATCATGGTGCCCCTCAAAGAATTGCAAAAATATTGCCATGGGTGCTGCAGAGTCATCTATCCTTGGAGTGTCAGGATACCAAATCCAAGACTATGGGGACAAGGCACCTGCGAAACCTGTCTGCAAGTGCCGTACCTAGCAGTAGCACACAATCAGCAGCTGGAACAACAGTGCTGACTCCTCGATCGACGAGCGCAACGGATTCGATTCCTCAATACACTGACGACGAGAAAGAGAATGTAGACCAGCCACTTGAGACTTTATTTCAGTCCCTCCTCAATCTTTTCTGTATATTGACAGTTGGAGACACAGCAGTAAAGCAAAAGTGTGCTCATGCTGATACACTAGCTTCCTTGTATGCGATGAATCAGCTTCCTGATGAGCAGGCTTTACTGTTGCTCACTGCCATCAGAAGGCTGTCTGTGGACCCTGGAGCTCTGCTGGGAATGGAACGTGCAGGTACTGTTTCCTATCTAGTCGCCAAATTGAGCGCCTATGGGGCAGCCTTCAAGTCCAATGCTCGGACGCAAAAGAGCCCTCTTCAGCATGTGGAGGAAATATTGATAGCTTTGCAAAACCTTTGCCAATTAAGCAAACAACGACAAGAACAAGCTGCGGGGGCAGGAATAGTTCCACAGTTGTGCATGCTCCTTACTGTACGGCAGGATGATGTGCAAGCAATTGGACCACCTGCATGGAGAACCTTGGCTGTATCCCTCTTGAGCACTCTCGCGCATGGGACATCCCGATGCAGAGCCGAACTATGGACACATTCTGCTTTGGATGTCTTTCTGAATTTGCTTTCCGAGACAGCCATGCAAGTCGTTGTTCTGGACGCCTTGTCGTTTTGGTTGGATGCAGAACCAACACGTGTGGAACCTCAGCTCCTGGATGAATCAGCTCTTCAAGATGTAGCAAATGTTCTACCTTCTTCTGAGCAAAGTAGACTGCGAGAAAATGAAGAGAGGCTGCAGGCAATCTTAGTGCCATTTCAGCGGTTGTTGACGAGGTCTCCTAGACTTTCGGTTGCACTCTCCACATCCACATCCCTGCCTGGCAAGGTGCTGGACCTCTTACGCCAACCGTCACCTGCAGTGGCACTGCCGCTGATGGATGCGCTGAAGTCATTGTATGAGAATTACCCCAGGCCTAAGGAGTTCATTATCAAGCATCGAGTCGTCCCTGTGCTGACTGCACTTGCAAATGGAACTGTTGCGTCAGAGCAAGTCCTTGTCAGGCACCAAGCACAGAACTTGCTAGATGCATTTCAAGCCAATACTGTTTTCTAAGAGTCATAGGGAGAAGTAGTAGTAATTATTGTTACTGTAACTTTACAAGATATAAGAAAGAGGTGCCTTCTAGAGGTCCGACAGCAGCTCTGCAATATCGGATCTGACTTGGTAGGGATTGCGTGCAGACCACCAAGGCACATTTCCATTTTGAGCTGCGCCATCTCCGTTGGCACTCGCCGAAGCCTTCTCTGGAACGCTCTCCTTTGGTCTCCCTGGCCAGATGAGGCTGCCATCTGCAGCCCAGCCAAAGCCTTCCATTGTTTCACTTTGGAACTTTGTGACACCAACCTTTTCTAAAACAGCATCCAGGTCTTTTCCAGTCGTCAGCTCATTCTCAACAAAGTGCTCTGTCAGCACCTGCAGCGCCTCGTAATTGACTGCCAGCCCATAATAAGCCTTGGCTTCTGCAGCCAGCAAGAGCTCTTTCATTTCAGAGTACGCAATACGCGCTATTTCGGTTGACATGTCTAACGTTTTCTTGCCCTTTGTGGACTTCAGATAGCCTTCATTGACACCCATGAGAGCCACAGGACCTAATTTCTTACTATATCCTAGGCGTAGGACCATTTCTTTAGCCACTGCATTTGCTCTTCTGACATCAGTTCTGGACTGGCCACTCAACTGACCCTCACCATACACCAGTTTTTCTGCACATCGACCAGCCAAGCTCACCACCATTTGGGACTCAAAGTAACCCCTTCTCACAACATGAGTCTCGAGTCTTTCCTCTGAGGGGAGGAAGAAAGTACTTGCTGTGCCCTTTCCATTTGGACACACATTGACCCTCATGATTTCATCGTGATCAGGGGAGATGTACGCGACCAGCACTCTGGCAGCCTCATAGAATGCAATTCTCTTCCTCAAAAAATCTGGAATCTTGCCTGCAATATCGTTGGCCCAAACCTTGGCTTGATTTTTTTCACTCATGATCTTATCGAGAGCGCCAAACACGACATCGTCATCGATCACATCTAGCCTCATTCTACCAGCTAAAATGGAGGCGGTGTTCATGACATTCATGAGCTGAGCACCAGTCATACCAGCAGTGGCTCTTGCAATCCTCCTATAATCGAGGTTTGGATCCACAGGTCTGTCCCTGGAGTGTACCTTGAGAATTTCTACTCTGCCATCAACATTGGGCATTGGCATCTTGATGATCCTGTCAAATCTACCTGGGCGTGTGAGAGCAGTATCCAATGCTTCTGGCCTATTTGTTGCAGCCATGACAACCACACCGGTGTTGTCATCAAAGCCGTCTAACTCCGTCAGCAACTGATTGACAGTATGGACAGATTCTTCATCGCTAGCTTCTGTGGTGCCACGAGCTTTACCCACACCGTCAAACTCGTCAATGAAAAGGATACAAGGTGCACTTTTTCTTGCTGCTTGAAAAACCTCCCTCAATCGTGAGGCACCAACACCAACGTAGTACTCCATATATTCACTGCCTGATGTGGAGAAAAAGGGCACTCGTGCCTCTCCGGCGACAGCCCTTGCCAAGAGGGTTTTACCCGTACCTGGGGGACCTGTGAGTAACACACCTGCCGGTGCTCTAGCCCCAAGCTTTAAGAACTTACGAGGATTTCTCAAGAAATAGACAATCTCGTTCAATTCATCCTTCACTTGGTCCACACCCGCAATGTCCTTGAAACTATACTTCAACTGATCTGGCCTTCTCAGTATCTGCAGTCGAGTGTTTCCGAAGATTTTATCCCTCTCCTTTTTGGTTCCCCATCTAAACACCAACTGAATGCACCAGACAGAAATGAGAATAGGCATGAGCATGCGCAGTAGAGAAACCAGGATGGGTGTCAATATAGTTGTCGGCTGCTCCTCAATGATTACTCCGTGAGTCACCATATGGTTGAACAAATCTGGATCGTATGGCAACACAATGGTATCAGTCCTCTTGCCCATGGGGGCTGTATTCTTCGTGGTCACGTTGACAGCACGCCTGTCAGCAGTGTATACCACCCTCTCTATCTTTCGCTCTCGAATAAGCTTCCAAAATTGAGTGTAGGTCAACTTTCCCATTTTTGAAATGAAATTTGCTGTTTCTGCCCTGCCTTCGCCCACCTTCAACTGTTCCATCAACTGGGCGTCATTTCCTTGTGGAATCTCCCTCAAATCTCTGACCAAGGATTTGCCAGGGTTGGTGATGAGTCGACCTTGCTTTCTAGTGTTGTTCATGGGCCTTCGGATGAGGCGGCGAAGCGCAGCCCCAATTTCAGTTTTGGGGAGCACATTTTTGTCCAGCCATCGGTATGTCCAATCACCCAGTTGCCCTGCTTCGATCGTGGTAGACTCTTCTTCCTCCGCAGAGCGTCTCTCAGGATCATAGCTGGGTTCAACTGAACTTTGCCTAAACTGAGGAGGGTAGTTGGGGTTTCCAGGTTCGTCGGTCAAGACTCCTGCTTCTTTAAGCTTAGAATGCACTTTCTTGGACTGTTTAGATTCCGCCAACATAATTCCTGTGTCCTGCCACTTCTCTACAGTTGCTGCCAGACGAGCTTCAGACCTGCTCTGCCCTTCCGGCCGTGCTGAAGCAACATGAACAGGTCCAAAAATTGTTGTCATTACAATAACTGCAGCACCTAGGATGCAGTATGACCACTGCTTGAGGGTGGACTGGGAAGCCGAGGATGAAACTACGCTTCCATTGGGGCCTGGGGAGGCAGCACACAGCGTCATACATTTTGAGGAAGGAAAATCTCTAGCTTCGAACCGCAAATGCCGGTTCGATTGAAGCGATATGACATGCTTAGGAGTACATTGTGCAAAAAGCGCCCTGACAGGAAAACAATGCGTCCTTATTGGGCCACCAAGACGAGATGCTTGTGCTTGCATGAGGGCTAGTTGCTGCCCTGTTTTCCTTGAAAACTGTCTGGAATCACTATTATTAAAAGATAAAACTCCCAGTAAATGTTAATTGTGCAGACAAAGTCAAGGTCCAATAAGTGATGATGAGGAATATGCCACTGGACCGAAATCTATATTCCGTTCAAAATCGAAGCCCAAGTGCTTCAGAAGAATGTTGATATATGAAAACATCACATGCCTTGCTATTGATAGCGATATTATAGTCGATGCCATCCACCAGTGGTATTTTCCGCCATCCATGGATCCATGGACGGCCAGCCATGAAGAACGCTCCGTGGCACGCTTTTCTAAAATACGCAAGTTTTTGCATATTGAGCGGCTACCGTTGTACATAAATTAAAGCTGCGACAGCCTGTAATTGTTGAGTCTCGACTAGCATCACGATGGCAGCCCTCCTCTCTTCATTCAGCGTGCTTTCTAGCCGTTCGAATATTTCTCAAAGACCACAGATGACTAATAGAACTAGAACACCAGCAATGCGTGTCCATAGAAGCAACTTCGCTGTGACAATGGCTACAGCCACCAAGGCCGCAGAGTTCAGGTACGCTTTGACATTAGCATTTCGCACATTTTCTTCTACTCTTTTAGGAAGTATGCAGCAAGACTTTATCGGCACACTCGCATATTTCCAGCTCGTGGCTTATCAGCACGGCATGTCATGTCCCGCCTTTTTACCGACACTGTACTTTGCCCGTTCAGGAACTTGAGTAACGAACAGATTGATGAGAAGGTACGAAAGTTGAAAGCAGAATTGTTTGGCATGCGAATTAAGTTCGCAAAACGCGAGGAGTACAAGCCTGCTCAGTATCAGGAAACAAGAAAGAATATTGCACGTCTGTTGACTATTAAGCGTGAGAGGGAAGTCGCTGAGGGCGTATCTAGAAGGGAGAGTCTCCGTGCTGAACGCAGAAAATTGGTCGATGCTGGTCTTGGAAACTTTTAAATAAAGTGTGTAAAAAAAAAGCTTTATTGTATATTGTATACCATAGCAGTAGTAATTTTCCCCTTACTCTTTAGAGGCATTCCATGCCCTGGACACAAAGGCCTCCACTTTTTCCCTGTCTTTCTTCAGTCCATCGTCACCACACACTCCGCTTGACACATCGACTCCAGTAGGATTTGCTATTTGTACCGCCTTGGATACATTATCTGGGCTTAGGCCACCAGCTAAGAGCCAACCACGACTAGACAAAAAAGTGGGAGGTTCTAACGACGTCCAATCAAATGACTCTCCGCTTCCACCAACCAAAGAGTCTACCAGAACAAAATCAACCTTTTTATGTGTGCGTTTGGGCAGGGACGTTTGCAGGGTACCATCGTTTGAAGCATGCATGACATATATCACTGCCAGATCTTCTGACAAGTGCTGTAAAGCTGCGCGTGCAGCATTTCCATGCAATTGCGCTATCGATATCCCACTCAATTTACAAATAGACTCTATTGTAGCTGCATCCTCATCTACAAAAACTCCAACGGGTTCTGCACCATGTCTTCTTGCAGCGGCAGCTATTTCAGCAGCGAGGGCAAGTGGAACACTTCGCTTTGCCTTCGGCCACAGTATCATGCCAATGAGATTGGCGCCAGCAGACGCAGCCAACTCCGCGTCTTCGGGATTTGTGATACCACATACCTTGACATAGCTCAATGCCGACCTACAATGAAGTCGATCTCTAATTCGTCTATAAACAAGAACCCGATGACTACATCTAGCGATCAGCGCAGGCGAAATGAAGAACCCTTGCGATGAGTTCGTAGTTATAATCATAATTATTGTTGAAAGACAACGTAAAGTTTTGTTCAGGGAACCAATAATATACACGTGTAGTGTCTTCTGTGGGATTTTGTAAACTGCACATACTAAATATTTTAAAACTTTGTCAGCATACTTAAGTTTATTCCCTTTGTATTAATTACTCCTGCTTATTATGGGAAAACGTAAGGGCAAGGCTCCTCCTGTCGAGGAGGCTGAGCCAGAAGGTCATGCCAGCAAGATACAGAAGACCATCAGAAATTGCGAGTTTAGAAATAAAGAACGGGTTTTAATAGTGTCCTCCAGAGGAATCACGTTTAGGTATGCATAAATTTCGGCCTTTTAATTCTGTCAACTTGCCAATGCATGCTCACCGACCCTCACTCTCAGATTTCGTCACTTCATGTTGGATTTGATGCAGCTCATTCCTCACTCCAAAAAAGATGCTAAGCTTGATACTAAGTCAGAGCGTGGAGTTATAAATGAAGTTGCTGATATGAAGGGCTGCACAAGCGCATTGTTCTTTGAAGCACGCAAGCACAAAGACTTGTACCTGTGGGCAGCGAAGACGCCTTCGGGTCCATCAGCCAAATTCCACATAACAAATTTACATACAATGGCGGAGCTCAAACTGAGTGGAAATCATTTAAAAGGTTCCCGCCCTGTACTTTCCTTTGATGCAACATTCGATGAGGAGCCCCATCTGCAGGTCCTCAAAGAAATGTTCACCCACATCTTTGGAACACCAAAGAAGCACCAAAAGTCAAAGCCTTTCTTTGACCATGTCATATCATTTACAATGGCAGATGGTAGGGTGTGGATTAGAAATTATCAAGTGTTGCCTGATTTAGACAAAAAGAAACCAAAGGAGTCTGATTTGATGCTCGTGGAAGTTGGACCTAGAGCTTGTCTGAACGCTATCAGAATACTGTCCGGGGGGTTTGGAGGGCCTGTTATCTATGAGAATCCAGATTATGTCTCTCCAAATGCTATAAGATCTGCTTTGAAGAAGAAAGCACAGGGTAAATATGCTGATAAGATTGGAAGTAGGGCACAGCGGAAGGCACACGTGGCTAAGAACCCCGCACCAATAGATCATTTGAGCAACAAAAATGTTTTTGCATAAAAGAGTTCAGTGTGTAAAGAAAAACAAAATTCTACACTACAATAGTATTTACTATATACCAGACATGGATACAACTTGCAGTTGTCACAAAATAATGCAAAAAATGATGATCTTGAAGTCCAGAACAGCGTGAATGTCCTCCATTTCTGAGAAAAGCTGCAGCACCAAACAAGTACAAGGCCAACTGGAGTAAGAGAATAGGTGTAAACAGTACTTTATAATACCAGGATGTCAAAAGGCCACCCAAAAAAATAAATCCAGCCACGCGTGGGGCTGGTCTGAAGAAGGCAACCATGACCAGGAGAGAAGCCACTAAGACCATTCGAAGGGGTACATGGTCGTGTTCTAAAGCCATGAGATAGGAGAGGGGTGTTCCAACTATCAAAGCAACAATACCTATGTGGTCCAATTTTTCTAAAGCGTGATTGTCTGGCCATACATGGCCTATTGAACTGAATAAATGGGTTGCCCCAGCACAGCAGCCAAAAACGGCGAGGGCTTTCCCACCAGCAATAACTCCAAAGGCACTGAAGCTAGCTGTCAAAAAGAATAGCATAGAGGGAAGAAAATGTGACCAAAAGTTTATCCTTTCATAAGGATCGTGGAGAATATGGTGATGTGAAGGTACGTGCGGCCAAGTTCCTGCCGGAGAACCTGGGAAGGCATTCAATATGTAAGGAGAGGCGTTACCAAATTTGTAGGCTTGAACAACTTACCGGCGGGCCTACAATCCAGCAACTTCCCGCTGGAAGGGCATCGTGGAATCTCAGTCCAATGTCTATAACCGTAATCGCCAACAGATAGCTTTGAGGTCGTTCTTTTCTTTGTTCCAGGAGCCCTGCACATCCTCAAAGAATTCCTCTCCTACGGTTAAGGCTGCTTAGCTTTCACGCTTAGAACTTAATAATTCTAAGCACAAACTTTCATACAATTTCGTTTCACGATGTTAAATTGTCGAACGCGCAGCGTTATAGCCCTGAGAAAGCTCCGGGCACGCATGCAGTTGTCGCTCCATGTTCCCGTCACGTGGGCTGTGGATGGACCTGTGATGGAACCAATAACCTGTTTTAAAGTAATTTTGAAAAATTTAAAAGTACGTTGGATCATGGGCAGCAATTATATCTTTACTCTGATCTGGCCCAAATTTGTTTGATCGCTTCCAGAATTGGCAAGAATGCTGGCCAGGGATTTTTTTGTTCTCTTGCTTTCTATATGTGCACTGTATCTTAGTTTGCAAAACGAAGGACCGTTTACTTTTAAGAAAGCTTGGTGAGAAATGCAGCTGTTTCGTGTATGTTTGGCTCACCTGGAGATGCTCACCACTTCGATGGCAGGTATCATCATTTTGAGGGACAAGGAGGCCTATTGGAGAATCAAGAGCAGTTTCCTCCTCCTCTGGCTGCTGATCTTAATGGAGATGGTAAGGCAGAGGTGATAACAGCAGCTCCTGGAGGAGCCTTGCAAATACTTGCCCCTCGCAGACCTGGAGATGGTTTCGCTCAGGCAGAGGTTCTGGCTGAAGTCTCACTTGCCACATTGATGCAACCGCCTGCATCACATTCAGTTCATATCACTTCATTTAGAACTGGTTACTTAACTCCGCTTCCAAAGGAACTTGTGAGAGCCCCGAGAAAACAGGTTATAGTGGTAGTCACTTCTACCCTCCACATATTCTGCTTAGATCACAATTTAAAGGTCATGTGGCAACAGAATGTGTTAGGTCATTTTCCAAATAAGGGAACTGGGACAATCAGAGAGCTAGCAATCCATATATCAGAACATTCACTACAAAAGAATGATAGAGGTGTCGTTGTAATTGGCGCCTCTATCATTCACAAAACTTTGGCAGACATGGAAGCATCAGATGATGTTCTGGATGCTGAGATGGAGGCGGAAGAAATGGAAAAATTGCATGCCAAAGGCAGGCAGTTTGGTCAAGGTTCCCAGGATCTAGGGGAGTACGAAGGTCGACATTTCTCGTATTTTGCCTTTGAAGGTTCCAAAGGGGAGGCGCGATGGAAGCATGATGCAGAGGATTGGCATAGGGATATTGGAGCATTGGCAGATGAGATGGTTGCTCAGCACGGATACCATATGACTGCTGAGAGAGAGAATGCACTGCACTATGGAGAAGCTTCATGTAGAGATTACAGAGAAGCCGTCTTGAACGTCCTGCCGCACTCATGGCATTATCCCAGGGACACCTCGATAAAATTAGCCCACTTTGAGAAGCACAGGGCACCTAAAGGAGCACAGAAAGAGAGGTTGACAAAACTAGCTGGTGTAAACGTGGATACACAGAAACAAGACGGTTCATCGACAAAAAACCCGATTGTGGGCAAAGTCGTAGGATCTCTCGTTTCTGGGGCTGCACGGGGGGCTCGGAGAGGAGCCAATAAACACAACACTACCGGTGCGCCCAACGTGTTGATAGCACATTTGGAAGAAGGCATTGAAGCTATTCATCTGTACAGTGGTCGTACGGTCTGTCGTCTTCACCTAGCAACACCTGGCCTGCATGTCGATCTCAATCGAGATGGGGTTCCTGACCACATCGTGGCAGTGGGAGGAGACCCCCGTAGTATAAAAACCGATGGAGCTTTAAATGCTGCTGATCATTCCAATTCTCATCAGCATCATGGGTATTGCTATGCTACAGTCTCCTCTGGAATTCCACCCCGCCAACATTTGTTTGATGGGAGCATATGTCGACCTTTTAGAGCAGGTATTCATGGGTTGGATAGAATGCCTAGGTTGGGTCCAGTAGAGGTAGCTCCGCCAATTGTGCTTCCCATCCCTGGTCATCGGGGACATTACTTGAAGCCTGTCAATTTGGCTGTCTTCCTCAATAGTAGGGGAGAGGTCAGTGCATACGACGAAAGAGGGCATTTGATGTGGCAGGTGAGGGCTCCAATAGCTTGGACCAAGTATTCACATAAGGACAGAGGAGGTATGTGGGATGATGACGAACTCACTACGGTAAAGAAGGGGCGTCCACATCCAGGGCTTTCATCCAATCAGCAGACAGGGACGGAGCCTACTCTTGTTGCTATGGCGCTACGCACGCACGCCATACCCACGGTCATATTGGCGGGGGGACTGCACAGTGCAGCTATAATCTCAGAGCATGGGTCAGTCATCGAAGAACTAGAATTTCCAGAGCCAGCAGAACAACCACTAGTGATTGCAGACTTTAATTTTGATGGGTTGAATGATGTCATCATAGTTGGCGAACAGGGTTTGTATGGGTGGGCACAGGTCCGGCAACCAGGGGCAGTCCCTTACAGCACCTTGGTAGGGGGCTTAATAGTCATTATGGTTGCAGTTTGGGTGACTCAGCAGGGGTTTATGCAGAGTGGAGGTAAGGTAAAAGGCAGAAGTACAGAGAGAGTGGATTGAATTTGGAATGTAATTCACTCAAAGTTACAAAGCCACAGCTATATTCTTTAGTTCTTCCAATTGGCAAGTTTTTGAGAGACCACAGCTCTTAGCTCTGTGTCCAGAACAAGAAAATCTAACCATATATTGTTCATACACTTGTTCTACTCGGTTCCGTTCAATCTGTAGGGTCTAGGACATATATTTTTCGATAGTCTGGATAAGTGTGCTCTTGGGAACAGCACCAATTACTGCATCCATTTTCTGGCCATTCTTAAACACCATGACAGTTGGGATACTACGGATACCATATTCAGTGGCTACAGAGGGGCTTTCATCGGTGTTGAGTTTGACCTGCGCATAGTATAGATAGTATTGTGAGGTGAGGGTTGCAGGATGACAGCCGCAGAGCACAGTCTCCCACTGTATTCAGGAACGTACCACTCTCAGTCTTTCGCCATATTCTTGTGCCAACTCGTCGATTAAAGGAGCAATCATGCGGCAAGGTCCGCACCAGGGAGCCCAATAATCTACAAGCACTGGAACCGGGGATTTGAGTACTATCTCCTCCCAGGTGTTGTCATTGACAGCTCCAGCTCCTGCATAAAGTTAAGTCAATTAGGTGTAATAAACCATGAAGTCAGCCAATATTCCGAGACACCACTGAGGGATCACAGAGACAGAAGGCATCGCTATTACACTAACCTGTCGTTGTTCCTGCAGATTCAGCTGCGTATACGCGCACAGATCTCAGATCAACAATTTGTTGCTTTGGAAGTACTGAAGAGAAGGCGGGACGAGCTGCCACACGAGAAGAAGCCATCAATGGACGCACAGAGCAAGGAAGTGCGGCCTTTGAGGCCGTAACTGGGACCATAACCTTCATTTTCAAGTCAATATCTTTAAATGAAATTTTCGAATTATAAACTCTACGTTTCTAGCGCGTGTGTCACCAAGATAGAGGTTGGAGCTTTGAGGATTGAGGGAGGAGAGTCCGTTCCTATAGAGGCCCTCCTCCATCCATCCATGCAGCCCAACTGGGAGTTTGGGAGAGCCAAATGCCATAGCTACGGATATTCAATGTAAACATTTTTCGATGAATATACTTTGAATTGTTTACAATTTTCGTTAAAAGCAGGACATCTGTGAAACAATAAGGTTTCCTTTGTATTCTGAAGAACCTGGAATCTATAAGAACTTAGTAAATACTAGGGTTACTTAAAGGCACAGGCACTATGTTATCCAATTTATACCGACATACAGCTTCAGCGATTAGGCATGAGTTAGCTATTGCCCCGTTGGCATGTCAGGGTTCTCGTATGATGGCGTCTTCTGCTTTACAAGACGGTCAGCTCACTTTAGAGGTACAAAATTTATAATGAAGATGATCTGAAAATAAATTTCCCTGTTTATATTGAACTTTTGCCAACCCTTGTTGCATTCGAACCGCAGGTCAACCCTTTCAAGACGCACCGCGTCGAGGAGCCCCCTTCTAATGTGGTCGCAACAAACAAGGAAGAGCTTATGGATTTTTTTACTAAAATGTATCGCATGCGCCGTATGGAAATTAGTGCTGATATGCTCTATAAAGCCAAACAAATCAGGGGTTTCTGTCACCTGTATGATGGTCAGGAAGCTGTTGCTGTCGGGATGGATGCGGCCATTGATCAGAACGATTCTCTCATCACTTCATATCGTGACCATGCACATCACTTAATACGTGGAGGCACTGTCAAGGAGGTCATTGCTGAGTTGATGGGAAAGATTGATGGTGCAGTCAAAGGCAAAGGTGGCTCAATGCACATGTACAAGCGCACCCATAATTGGTTTGGTGGGCAAGGAATCGTCGGTGCTCAAGTGCCTTTAGGAGCAGGCCTCGCTTTTGCTCATGACTATTTGGAGACCAAAGGAGTGGCTGTCACTATGTACGGTGATGGCGCTGCCAACCAAGGACAGATATTTGAAGCCTTCAATATTGCAGCGTTGTGGAACCTACCCTGCATTTTTGTGTGTGAGAACAACCACTATGGCATGGGAACTGCAGAGTGGAGGGCAGCCAAGTCTCCTGCATTCTACTCAAGAGGGGATTACATGCCAGGGCTGAAGGCAGATGGCATGGATGTTTTGGCAGTGAAGCAAGCCTTCGCATATGCCAAAGCCCATGCGCTGTCAACTGGACCCATTGTCCTTGAGATGGACACCTATAGGTATCATGGACATAGCATGTCTGATCCTGGATCTACATACAGAACGAGAGACGAAATCACATCCATTCGTCAACAAAGAGATCCCATCGAACATGTTCGTAAGCTGTTGTTAGACAATGGCTTTGCTGAGACTTCAGAGCTCAAATCCATTGAGAAGGAGATCAAAAGGGAGATCGACACGGCCATAGAAGAGTCCAAGGCAGCTGATGTTCCACCTTTGGACATGCTATGGTCTCACGTGTATGCAAACTCTGAAGGCATCAAAGTCAGAGGGGTGGATTCAGCAACTCAGATAGCGCTCAAGTAAACATATCAGTTGGAGCACCTTTTTGCATGAATGTGGACTGTGCCTTCCAACACATCACCTTACATCGTACAATTATTAATTGCAAAATCAGTGGAGTACTTTTTTGCTCCTTAAACTCATTCTAGTACTGTCGGCATGGAGATGAGAGTTTGTATGATAACCATTTCCATTGGTCTTCGCAGACTTATCAGTAGTGTCAACCTTTGCAGCTCTTTCTAATGCAGACTCTTCAGCAACCCTCGCCAATGTGTCCATCGCTTCAGTTTCACGGCCCTTCAAGTGCTGCCATGCCCGGTGAGTTGTCTTGACAGACCTCAAAGCTTTCCAGACAGCACTGTTGCATTTAAATCCAGATCCAAAGCCTATTTGCCAAACTCGCTCCCCTCTTTTAACCCCATGCGCACTCTCAACATATCCAAAAGAGTACCACACTGTAGAGCTTGAAGTGTTGCCGTACCAATAGAGAGTATTTGCTGATGGCGACATTTGATGTTTTGAAAGTCCAAGCTGCTTGCTCAGACCTTCGACGACCCCACGACCACCTACATGTAAACAAAAATGGTTGAAAGCCCTTTTGAAATCAGGAACATAGGGTGCAACTTTTATGCCCAGCAGTTTCCTTGCCACCCAATTCATAGCAAATGAAAGTTTTTCAGATAGGGGCAGCACCAACGGTCCCAGTCGAGTCAGATTAACTGTCATTGCTTTGGCCGCTACAGAAACCAAATCTTTGTTCAGCTCTACCCCAATGACTCCCTTTGAATCTGGATGTTGATACACACATCTGTATGCTACGTCATCAGCCCCCAAATGTACCCTCACCAAGTGTTCCAATTGGTACTTGGCCCTCCACCGCTCGGTGCGCTTGTCTGTGAGTAAAATGGCTGCGGCTCCCATCCTGAAAATAGTATTGGGGATTAACATGGATCTCTCACATCCTTTATACCAGTTCTGTGAAATATTCTCTGTAGAAACGATCAAAGCGTAACCCCCGCTAGATCGAGCTTTGAGTGCTTTACGAGCAAGATCAATGGCAATGACACCGGCACTACATCCCATACCACCCAAGGAGAAGGAATCAATATCAGAGCGCATTTTAAAGTGATTAATCACCATGGCACTCAAGGATGGTGTGGGATTGAATAAAGAGCAGTTGACAACTAATACGTCGATGTCTCTGGGCTTCAGCCCAGTTTTTGCCAACAAGTCTTCAACTGCCCCAAACATTACAATTTCAGCTTCTTCTCTGGCCAACAGCATATCTGTGCGACAAACATCAAGGTGTAGACCAGCAGGGACAAATGTCTCATTACTAAGGGCACTCTTGTTCAAAATGCGCTCCTGGAATTCCATTGCATCTTCATCAAAGTAGCCACTGTTCCTTGACCCAGCAACAAAATACTTGTAAGTGACCTTGAGCTCCTCTGAGGGCCTCATGCATTCAAAGTCCAGTAAATAAGTTGGTCGATCCCTGGACTTGATGAAGATGAAAACTCCAAGCAGCACAGCTCCAGTAATGAGAGCAACCTGAGAAGCTGGCAGCATAATAGACTGCTGCTCAAGCCTGGCCCAGACAGCCTTGGGAAGACCGGACGTAGACAATTTGTAGACAGCGTACAATACTAGTGTAAATGTAGCGTATTTTAGACACCTTATAGCGTTATACATTGTATTTCTGATAGCAAGAGGAGGAAATTCTGCGCAAACGAAGTGAGGCTGATTCAGTTCTTCTTCTGGACGGAGTTATACAACTACGGTTACGCACCCTTTAATTTGCTTTTTGCCGTCCCATTGGTGCCTTTATGTCCATTTGAGCTTTCCCTAGGCGCCATATGTCTCGTTTGGCGACCAGAAGTTAAGCAGTGATGTCGTCAGACACAGAGCAAGCTCATATACAGACTGTAAGAACAGCACTGACACAGACTTCAAAGTTTAAATTTGCAAGGGATTGCGTAAATGACGAGTTTGTTGGTAAAAATCGCCCTTAGTATCAACACTTACTGTCAATGCAGTACTTGAGGAGGAAGCTTCAAATCATTTAAACGCTTTGACCGCACAAAAGTAGATTCTCTAAAGCAACAAAAGCCCGGATGGTGCAGAATCTTCTACAGTTTTTTATGTCAGATTGCTGTAAGCGAGCGGTTCTTTGAACCGATATGCGAGCGTTGTCCTGAATATAGGATTGCAAACTCGTAAATTACTCACTTGGAAGTATGGGAAACCAAACTCTGTCTAACAACGATTTTCGCCTACTCCTGGCGAAGTCCAAGCCAACCGCCGCAGCATTCGAATCAGAAAAAGCATCTCTACAAAGCCAAGCACCGGCAACAGAGGCAGACACCATGTATCGGGATCGAGCAGCCGAGCGTCGATTGGGAAGAGCTGCACCTCCCATAGATTTGGAGTTGTCCTCATCTGATTTTGTGAAAGGGTTGGATTACACACTCTTAGATAAAGTGAGAAAAGGTCAATTGGAAGCAAGTGCAACCGGTCCAAAGTCTGCAGAATCACAACACACTGATATGCCAAAATTTGAGGTGCAGTATAGTAAAGAAGGACCTGTTACATTTCATTCCAAAACCAGCAGAGCTATTTTTACTTTCTGTTTCAATCAACACCAGCAGTATGAGACAAATAAGAATATTTCTGATTTGTTTTTGCCTCGGCGCATGTCGTTTGTTTATGACATGGCTGACCCCTACGGCACAAATATCCCTGTGACTTTAAGAAGATCAAAAGAGGACTGTCCAAAGCCCAAAGAACTAGTTGTACCTACTATAGAAAGCAATCTTCTGAAAGAAGTATCAAAAATAATGGCATGTGTAGCAGTTAGTAAGGATGGATGCTTGAAGAAGAAAGTACGGAAGGGACATGGAGAAAATCAGACACAGGAAGTGCACAAGGCTCCTCCAGAAATAGAGTTGGAGGATATTGGTCAGGATAACCATGATGATGATGATGATATATTCGGCGACGCAGGTACTGATTATGTCCCAGAACGGAGAAACACTGGTGCTAGAAAGGAATGTTTCGAAAAACGTCATGATGATGGCGACGTTGGGCCTCCACCTCCAGAAAAGGGTACAGCATTTGTTGCCTCGTACCTGGAGGATGAAAAAGAATATGAGAAAGAAACAGAAAGAGTGCAAGCTAAAGGGATGTTGAAAGAGAAACAATTTGAAATGGAACAAACAGAAGATGCCTATGCAGAATGTTATCCTTCGTATTATTACGATGCTGGTACACTGTATGACAGTGATGAAGATGGTGGGAAAGCATTGCCCGTTGCAGGAGAAGAGCATGCACACCACCAACAACCAGGAGAGAATAAGAGTAAAGGACGTAAGGAAGTCATAAAGCAGGCTCAGAAGGAGAAGCAAAAGGCAGACTCTGAACTTGAAAAAATAAAAAGCATATTTGCAGAAAAGGGATACAAGCAAGGAGCCGCATTTGAGGAGAAGGGAGGCCAAGAATCACAATCCTCTGAACAGCCTAAGCTTACAAAAAGACGTAGAATATAAACCTGTTTATATGAACACAGTCAATACAATTTAATTTATAATGAAATATACAAGGGTACTATGTCAAGTTCTCTAATGCCTTCTCCCAATTGGCTGCAGGACCCAGCCAAGACACATCTAAATGCATGCACCTTTGCTGCTTGTCTAGATAGCTACTGCTTCTCCACTCCTCCTTAGCTTTGTTTATTATTTTTATCAAATGAACCACGTCCTGATGCACAATTGAAGACTCTGTATTGCCACTAAATGAAGGTATGGTATATCCGACATCCCCCGCAACTAAATCTTTCAGCCCGCCAACAGCCGTGACAATGGGTACTGCACCGTAGCGCACAGCACATTGAGCTACCAGTCCGCAAGGCTCAAATCTGGAAGGCACAAGGATAAAATCGGAAGCAGCAATTATCATATGAGCAAGTTCTTCTGAGAAAGTCGTTGCTCCAGCTGCTCTGCCAGGGAATGACTGGGATAGACCTGACAGTGCTGACTCTAGCCAAGGTTCCCCAGTCCCTAATAAAGCCAATTGTAGGCCTCCAGTATATTTCAACGATAGATTAGTCATCTCTTCAACAGTAACAGGCTTTGGTGTCGATGGCCCTTCCAAACACAGAAGAGCCGGAGCTGCAGCCATGAGCACGTCAACCCCTTTCTGCTCTGTCAGTCTCCCGACAAAGCCAAATAAAGGTGCTGAGGGATCCACAGTCAGACCAAATCTCTCTTGTACTACTTTCTTCATATACGCCTTTCCAGTTGAAACACTTTGGTGACTAAATCTTCCCTCCGGTGGTAAAAATATGTCAGTTTCTGGGTTCCATTCGATGACATCAATGCCATTCATAATTCCAGTGACACCCTTGGCTTCAATGATATCAACAAGCCCACATCCCATATGAGGGTCAGTCTTTACTTCGTGAGCATAGTTGGGACTCACAGTCAGTATTAGATCACTGCACAGCAGAGCCGCTCTCATGAAGTTCAAGCCGGAACTCCCAGTCGATGCTCCTCCTTCATCGAAAACGTGGCAAGGAGGGCCTGCACTCACAGTAGACATTGAAGGAGTTATGTATAGTTGGGAGAATTGACTCCCAATGTCACATGAAGAACTTCCCCCACTTGTTACCAACAGGTCTTGCCTGCCAGCATGCTGTGCCCGCTGACGGGCACGCGCCATGACAGTCTGATAAGGCACGCTTTGATCCAGTGCAGAGAGCGCCCTCACAGGGAGGCAAAGCCTGGAAAAGTCTTCTACTGAGAACTTTCCTTGATACGCCAGATTATGGATGCAGAAAGCACATGCAGCAGAGACTATACGCCTCAAGAGCAACTGTCTGAGAACCAGTGCATCGGTGAAATCTAGAACATCACCTGCCACCCCAAGGTCTGCTGGCCCCCCCTCCCTGATGTCATATACTAATCGAAGCATCAATAATGCTGTTGGCCAGTCATTACCCACATAGACTATTTTCCTTGTGGCCTCCCATAATAGTACAGGGGCAGCAAGTGCTGCTTGACATAGTACACTGTACCGCAGATCTAAATCACTCCGAGCACTAGCTTCAAGGTACGTCGTATTCTCTCCATAAATGCTACCATACAACAGTGGATGTGACACAAACACCCTGTCTACACCATCTTTTTTACATAAATGGAAATATGCTCTCTCTAGGTTACCCTCATCATTCTCTGCAGAATCTGCATAACAGTGTTCTGGGAGGTGCAGGGGAACAGAAACACCAGTGGCCACTGCATCCGCATAGTCAGCATATAATGGAGCGATTGTCATTACTTGCAACCCTCTGGCTGCCAATGCTGTTGGCAAAGCAGCCAATACGTCTGCAAGACCTCCAACTTTTGACCTGCAAATGAATGGAAAGAAATGAACACGACTTCATCGGGCTGGGGGCGAGAGACTCAGACCATACCATGGTGCCACCTCTGTCGTCACAAAGACGACTTGCAGCCTCCCCTCACTCCCTTTGGATGCCGTTGTGACTAGTTTAATCTGCTCTTTACGCTGTACTTTTCGAGTTTGGAAAGCACAAAGCCGGCAATGTATAACCAATTTCTTGTCTAGCAGCAAACGGTGTGCTCTAAGGTCTGAATTAGGCTTGTAGCGCATTCAATATACAATGACATCTTTTTTGTGACCCTAGCTCGCTCGCTTGTTTCCCTATATCTGTACTGAGATACGTTGATCTTGCTTCTGCTTCTCAACCTCGTTGTTTTCAAAATATTGCTACAAAGTTCTTCATTCATATGCCCATCAGTAGCAGTAACGTTGTTATGAGTGCGATGGAAGTCCACAAATACCGACCCGTAGTAAAAATCGGACTCAGCATGCATCTAATCTATATAAGGGCGAATATCCCGCAGGCTCTTTCAATGCATGAGTGAAAATATTGCATACTTTGAGGTATGCACATCAGCTACTGATTTGTTATTGAAAGAACTTTACGTTACTCCGTAACAATTCAGTATAATCCCGGTCATCTTGGGAGTTACAATTCCCGCTTATATCCACGGTTTAAGGGTCTAAACTCACTCAGAAGCAAACGTAGATACATAACATGGAGCCTCAACCCATAAAAAATGGGGTATCGACCGGCAAGAAGGTAGATGGTCTTTATGTTGGGCATGCTTTTTCGCTAGACCCTCGGTTCTCACAATTGCTACCATTATGATATGCAGAGCAAGAAGTTCCAGCCGTTGCCGGCAGTTATCGCAGCATCCGAGAACCTTCTCTGGTCTATTGAGGTGACAAAGTCTGGCCGTCAAGTTGTGGCTCTCTCTGACATACCTGCAGGCACGGATGTCCTTGTAGAGCATCCTGTCATCACTAATGTGATAGGCAAGTTTTCTCAGGCTTTCTGTCACCGCTGTTTGAACTATTTGGGGAAGCCGGTTTCATTAGAGGAAGGAGTGAATCCATGCTTGCCTAAGTACTGTGCCACATGCAAGGCCAACAGTGCCGAGGACGACACCAAACTGGATGCTGCTCTGCTTCCTATCCGCATCCAGATGCATAAACTTGCGATTGAACAAGACCTTGACACCATTTTGCTCCAGCTTATTCTCATGGTTGAAGTTGAGGGTGCTCGGAGCAACGCCAGCAACCCTGGGCCGTGTACACCTAAAAAGTCAAGTGAAGCGGGGAAGCCTGTGGTGCAGTCAACACATGCCGAGGTAAGGGCCCTTCCCTCTCTATGGGAGAAAAAACCAGAGAGTTGGAGAAAGCGCGCTGCCATCGCAATCCGGGGTTTCCACAAAGAGCTCATTGCGCTTTCCGAGACCAAGGCCATTCCTGGGTACGAGCCATCGACCATCCCCCAGTTGCAAGAGCTTGCCACCGTACTTTTGGAAATCTACAAACCTGTGACTGGAGATCAAGGGAGCAGAGAGAGTGGTGTCGGGGTCTTCCCAGTCTCCTCTCTTTTCAAGCATAGCTGCATCCCCAACTGTTTCTCTAAGACGTCAGGAAGATTCCTCACGATCCGTACTGCAGTGGATGTTCCCAAAGGATGCCCCCTTACCCTGTCCATTGTGCCATTGTTTGCTCCACGCAGTGCGCGTCAAGAGGATATCATGAACCTGAAAGGATTCCAGTGCGTTTGTGAGAGGTGTACTCAGCCTTTGCATGAATCTAATGATCGATTCTTAGATGGAATCCTGTGCCAGCACTGTGGCATGGATGTCTTCTTGCCGGTGGCGCCTGAGGATACTGAGGCTGCTTCCAAAGTGCACAAAGAGCAGGTAGAACAAATAAGGAAAGCGCAGGCTAAAAAGGAGGGCAAGGCCAAGGCTGGCAAGGTCCCTAATAAAACAGCAAAGTCCAATGACTCTGTTGCTCATGCTGACGAAGAAGAAAGTAAAGTAACTGAGGAAGAAGAAGAGTCGCATGAGTATTGGAAGTGTTGCCATTGTGGTGTAGTGGAGACTGCCACCAATGACCTGTCTTTGGGCCCTGGCGATATTCTTTCAATCGCCAGAAAATACATTTACCAGGGCCGCTATCAATTGCAATCAAGAGAGCCGGCTAAAGTTAAGGAAGGGGAAGACTTTTTAGCTCAAGTCGCCAAAGAGCCGCGCCTGCAATTTGGAAACGCACTGTTATTAGACACCTTGCCAATTCTGATCAATAATAGTTTGCGCAAAGAAGACTGGTTGAATGTGCAGATGTATGCAGCTCAGTTGTATGAGAAACAGAATTTTATCTTACCAATGTTTACCCCTTCAACGTTGGGTATTGTTGATGCATATATTCATGCTTGCAAGAAGAAATCTGAGGGGGCTGGTAGTGCAGTTGTGAAAAAGAGCATGGAGAAGAAGGCCAAAGATGCAGAGAAACTGAGGGCTCAAGTTGCAAAAGTCTTAGGCGAGTCAGAGTAAAATACAACCTACTAGTTTCTCAAAACTATTACTATTAATCATCGATAGTTACTAGGCCAGAATGTCTGAAGGTAGGGTGGTTTCGTCTCATCTTGAACTTTCGATCGATTCCATCTTTCGAAAACGATACTTTTATAGGACGTCCTCAATGCTGACAAACCCGTTCAAACAGATGACTCTAGCTTGCTTGTACTGCTCCTAGAAACAAGCGGTATTTTCTGGAGCTCTGTATCAGATATTGACACCGTCTCTGTCAAGGGCTTGGTGGAAGAGGTATGGTAGAGAACTGTTTATGGGCGCTCCAACGCATCTACTGCACTCTCACTTGGTGTCCTCCAATCTTTCAGCTACTAGCTTTTATAAGGATATATACTCTCCTTAATGATTCCAACAAGGTTATAGTTTACGGCATTGGCAGTGCATCTAGCCACCTCATATACTCCAGCCACCATGCCCTCTGCAGCTCTCCCTCATCAACAGACCCTATATATGACATCGCACAGAACATAGAACAAGCACTAATAGAAGAAAAATCCCTTCAGCCACCAAAGGGCTCGTCAGTTTTTACTTGTGCTTTATCCAGAGCTATCTGTCTTTTGCATAAACTGTGTCGGACTGAAGACAAAATAAATACATGCAAGCCTCGCATACTCTGCTTGACAGCCAGTGATGATGTTCCCTCCCAATATATTGCTGTTATGAATTGTATATTTGCAGCACAGAGACAAAATGTGGTCATAGATGGCTGCAAATTGGGCCCTTCTCACTCTACCTATTTGCAACAGGCATCGTATATGACTGGGGGTGTGTATCAAAGACTATCCCGACCTGCTGCGTTTCTTCAGACCATGACATCTCTTTTTGCAGTAGACCTATATTCAAGAGGTTTTCTTAGACTTCCAGCTACCTCTGAAGTAGATTTTAGAGCCTCATGCTTCTGTCACAGGAATAGTCTAGACATGGGGTATGTGTGCAGTGTGTGCTTATCTGTGTACTGTAGTCAGGTTCCTGAGTGTGGGACCTGTGGCACTTGTTTCAATTAAATTATTATTACAAGTAATGTCGTAGTTGATCAGCATAGACTTTCCTCTGTTTATCGATGAGATCAGGATGTTTATCAGCTAGGTTGTAATATTTCAAGTAGCCATCCCAGGGCGCAACCTTCAAACCTGCCTTATTAGCTATCATATGCTGCACTCTTTCAGCAAACTCCTGAGCACTCTCTCCCTTCTTTCGTTTCTGTGGCTCCAGAAAGTAGACATCACACACCAAGGCCCATGATCTCATAATCTTTGCAAGATGAGCTGTGAACGATTGTCTCTTACTATTCCAGAAAGCATCCACAAAAATCTTGTTGTACTTGATAGCGACCGGACATACAGTGGCATCAAGATCAAATGCACCCCTCTTGAACATCACACAATACTCATTGTTCACACATGTCCCCTCAGGGAAGATCAGCAATGGGGTAGCACCCTCAGCATATACATGCTCCTTCATTTTCCTAGCCACCAGTGATCTATCTTTAGATTGTGTTCTATTAAACCATAGGCAGCCTAGTGAACCAAGATACTTTTTTTGTATATATCCCACCCAGCCAGGATGCAATTGCATGATTGCTGCAAAGGGGGTGTGAGCACATAATACTGCATAATCAATCATGGAAGTATGATTTGCCACCCACACACGCCCAGGGGCCGCCACAGGACGCGGTCCATGGTAGTTTATAACGCCTGTCCAAGAAAATACAAAACCCTGGGCCAGAAACTTAATTGCACGTCTTTCTGCTATCTTGCGCTTGTTGCCTTTCAGAAACAGGCCTATCATTGCAAATAAAAGGAAGTACAACAGAAAGGTAAGCAGCAATGAAATTAAGCGCAGGGGAAACAGAATGAAATTACGGATGAGCACTCCTGTAGCCCATAAAGGCATCAAATAAAAATTCCAATTCCACGGCTCATCTGCTGCACTCTTAAAACAACGAAGGAAGGAGTCATCCACGATTGCAGCTATGGCATCGTTCAAAGGTGCAGCAATATCTAACACATCGGTGGCTACCGTCCGTCCATGTTTTGTAGTAAACTGCGTCCTGTCTGCACATACGACCATATTATCTATTGCACTTTGGACAGCTTCAGCAGTACTGACATCTGTTTCATCCAAGTGCTGTAGTTCGGCTTGACTATGGACAACATGGTGCTTTAAGCTGCAGTGGTGAGGGGTTGCGAGTGAATAGATACATGCTTTCCAAAGAGCGCGTGCATGCCGGAAGGACATACCTCCTTAACCCTGAGAAACGCATCGAGGACGTGAA
Organism: Axilococcus clingmanii; assembly: GCA_019693495.1. NCBI lineage: Eukaryota > Viridiplantae > Chlorophyta > Chlorophyceae > Chlamydomonadales > Chlorococcaceae > Axilococcus > Axilococcus clingmanii. Next base: position 84,837 of record JAAMXV010000671.1, on the reverse strand, counting down.
CTGCGGCTCTGTCCGTTCTTCTGCCATATAATATACTACTACTAGTAAGTGATCAAGAAAACTGTGCCGTAGCCTCGTTCGCTGTTTTGAAATGTTACTCTCGACTAAATGATGATAAAAGAAAGGAAACTGCACATAATTTGAAATATCTTCGAGGATTGCACTTTATATCCTGGCTTGGCTCCAGTGACAGCCCAACGCCTGCTCTTCCTCAGGCCCCAGCAAAGCTCAAGACTGCTTCATTTTGATCAAAAGCATGAAAGCAGAACAAAAGAGGAGGCATTCACTCTCGAATGTGACAAAACATCACGAGCACAAAAATTGGGTCAAGGTTGCGTTTTAATTTGTTGTCTGTGATAGGGTATTCTAAAGACTGGTAAGCACCTGGTTACAATAAGAGCTAGAAGACAGCCATCGCAACATTAAACTGGGTACTATCTTACTTACTGCCTTTTATTTCGGATAGATTTTCTTTTCAAGTACCTGACGCAGTCATCCATAGAGTTTCTTTTGCGTGAGATCACTAAGATCGAAATGGCTGCACTTTTGACACAGGCTGAAAGAGAGGCCCAAAGGGAGTATTGGAAGGAACATTCTTCCGAGGCTACAGTCGAGGCCATGATGTTGGATAGTAAGGCTGCAGATATTGATAAGATGGAACGCCCCGAGGTCAGTTTGTGATGATCATCTGCTACTTTGTGTTGCAACTTGGTGAACTTTAAATCGTCTTGAAGGACGAGACGCCCTTGATATCTTGAATGGAATCTAGAAAGCGCTCATGTCCTTGTCCAGTTTGATCACTTCTTTTTTGCTTGTAGGTCCTCCGGCTGCTCGACTCTGTCGATGACTTGCGGGTTGTTGAGCTTGGTGCAGGTATCGGACGGTTCACAGGGGAGCTTGCACAGAATGCCAGGAGTGTCTTTGCTCTAGACTTTATGGAAAACTTAATAGAGCAGAATAAGATGAACAACGATCATTGTGGCAACATTGAATTCAAGTGTGGGGATGTCACCGAATTAAGGCTCCCCACCGACAGTGCAGATGTTGTCTTCTCAAACTGGCTTTTGATGTACTTGGATGATGATGAGGTGGCAAACTTGGCAGCTTCAATGTTGGGTTGGGTGTGTGAAGGAGGATGTGTATTCTTCAGGGAGAGTTGTTTCAGGCAATCTGGAGATAAAAGTCGCAAAAACAACCCCACACACTACAGGAATCCAAGGGAATACTTTAGGATATTTGATGGAGCGAGAGAGGTTCAAAAGGATGGGAAAGTTGCCCACTTTGAGTTGACGCTCTGCAAATCCATAGATACATATGTGAGAGTAAAACAAAATCAGAATCAAGTGTGTTGGAAATGGCGAAAAGTAATTTCAGGAGCTGCAGTGGCAAATAAACGCCGCCACTTTTTGGATGGCCATCAGTATACTTTAGCGGGTATCTCAAGATATGCACGTATGTTTGGAAATGGTTTCATTTCTCCTGGAGGATTAGCGAGTACGAAGGAATTTACAGCCATGCTCAATTTGAAACCTGATGATGCTGTGCTCGATATTGGGTGCGGTCTGGGTGGCGCTGCAGTCTTCATGGCCAGGACGTTCAAATGTTATGTCTATGGTATAGATCTGTCAGTCAACATGGTACTTACTGCTTTGGAGAGTGCTGCCGCTCATGGTAATGGAGATTTGGTCTCATTTGAAATCAGTGATGCTACCAAGCGAAGTTTTGCGCCAGAAACCTTTGATGCCGTTCATTCGAGGGATACGTTAGTGCATATTCCTGAGAAGGAGGTGTTATTCTCTAAGCTGTATGAAGTATTGAAACCAGGTGGAAAACTCCTCATAACTGATTATTGCAGAAAGGAGGGCGCAATATCAACTGGCTTTGAAGATTACATCAAGGCTAAGGATTATGATCTTCGCCGCATTGAGGAGTACGCTGAGCTCCTCACACATGCTGGGTTTGCCAATGTTGTTGCAAAAGATATGACTGAGCAATTCAAAGGATACCTGAAACAAGAATTGGCTCTGGCTGAGGCAAATCAAAAATCTTTTATTGAAGATTTGAGTAGAGAAGATTATGAAGTTACTACCAAGTCTTGGAAAGAAAAGTTGTCAAGGGCAGAAGCAGGAGAGCAGAGATGGGGATTGTTCACAGCGGTTAAAAAGGAGGTTTGACAAATCTCTGTTGATAGTTGACTCTATAAGTGCGGAAGGATACAACTTTAAGGGTGCATAATTGTTCGTATTTTCCAATTATTTTGAAATTTGACCTAGTTCTATGTTCAAAGAAAGAGTCAGATAGATGGACGCAAGGCACACATTCTTGGCAGAAAAGGTAAACCCAAAGCATATATAGTGTAGAGTCTCCCTATTTTAATAACAATGAGAGTACAATTACAGTTGGCCGCAAGCTTCGAACTTGCGGAGGAAACCGTTCACGTTGCGATCAGGTACGTAGTACCATTGGATTGAGATCAGTGAAAGTCTATTGATATTGCATAACTTGCATATAGACGTAACATTGATAGGATCGACAGTTTCTTCGATATCAATGGCCCACGAACGCTAGGATGGACTTGCGAAGGTGGTCAACTTATCCTAGCAGACACCTGTGGCAATTTGAGAGGCAAGCTTATTGCCTTCTCGAAGCCTTCCTCAGAAACAAAGGTTCTTGAGTCCAACTTACTGCGATCAGTTTATGTCACACAATTTCCAGAAAATATGCTGCAAGGCCTCCATACAATTCTAAAGGACATCGTTGCTCCATCCATTGCAAGTTCTCAAGACGAAGAAGGCTTCAATAGTGGTGCAAGAGAAGAAGCCTTATATGGCGTTCAGAACTTTGTCCTTGCTCTAGATCATGCACTAAGTAGCCAACAACGTTCTATTTCTCTCCGTAGCCCTAATATGGTTTTATTGGATAAAGTAGGAGATGAATGCGATGCGAAAGCATTTCATAAAGCATCCACCGACCCCACACTTTCAGAACATTTTAGAACACTGCTCAGCGAATGGATAGGCATTATAATAACCGTGATAGATTCTTTAAATTGTATCACCACAGACGATCTAGAGTCTGGGCTTGATGCCGAGCTATATCACTGGAGAACTCACAAAGCCCAACTGGGTTCGATACAGGAGCACCTTGATCTGCCAGAAAGCAGGGTAGTTATTGGTGTTGGAACAGCCGCATCCTCCTCTTTGGAGAAAAAGTGGAAAGAGGCTGCCTTAAACTTGAGTACTGCTGCTAAGGACGCTCAAGAATCTTTAGACTATTTAAGATCCCTTCAGAAGGGTACACAGAAGCTAACATACAGTGCCTTTGAGAAGATTCCAGAGGTCATACCAGGCGTTTTATCTGCGGCTACATTGATTCACAGTGCATCCTGTCATTACAGTAAGATCAACCCTTATGCCAGGCTATTGCGGAGAATTGCTGGTATTTTAGTCCGGAGGAGCAAAGAGTATATAATGACAGGGGGTAAGCTGTGGGATCAGCCTAGATCTGCTTTACTGGAAAAGTGTACTCTCGTGATGAATGTCCATACACTGTTCATAAATCAAGCTCTGCCCTCTTTGGGAAAAGCAGGACCTACCAAAATGTCAAATCTTGAAAAGGATCCAGCGTACAAGTACTTTTCTGAATACCAATTACTGAGCAGACGAGTCCAAAAGCTGCATGAGCTTTTAGCTTCTGCACAACAATTCGAGACCCTGACATCTGGACCGCATATTGTGGGCTTGCAGAAAATCGTGATGAGCTTTTCAGAGCTTTTTGCTTCCTTTAAGGCTGAGAGACTGGATTTGCTGGATGTGTCTTCACAGTCTTTGTTTGATACAAAATTTTTGGACTTTCAAGTCAAGCTGAATGATCTGGAATTAGAACTGCAGCAGCTGTTGCGTTCAGTATTTGAAAATGCTGCAATGGTTGACCAAGCATTAGCGTGGCTGAGGCGTTTTGATGGTATACTATCCAGGCCTTCGTTTGTGAAAGAAATGGAAATAATGTACGTGGCTGCCTTCCAGCGGTACGCGGTCTATTTGCAGAAACTTCAGCACAAGTATGAGAAACACAAATCTCACCCCCCTAATTCTAATGGATTACCGCCCGTTGCTGCTGCTATCAGCTGGGCAAGGACTTTACTTAACAATATTGAAGCTCCTATGCAGCATTTCCTGAGGAGAAGCAGCATTCTAGATGGCAAAGACAGTAAGAAAATTATACAGACGTACAACCGACTGGCTCAAGCGCTCATTGAGTTTGAAACACTTCACTATTCGGGCTGGTTGAAAGGGATTGAAAGTGTCTGCCTCACCACAAGTGCTCCCTTATTGGCACGACACCCAACCAAACCCAACAAAATTGTCGTCAACTTTGATCAGAGCATCATGCAACTTATGAGCGAGACCGAGCACTTGGCTGCACTGGGATTCCAAGTCCCTGAAAATGCTTGCGCCTTGTTACAACAGAGGAAGCTGCTGATGACTCACTACTCTCAATTGAAGAGGCTCACATCCACCTTGAGTGATGTGCAGGGTGTAGTGGATGTAATGGTTGCTCCCTTGATCCAGCCACACATGGAGAAAGTGCTGGCGTCATTCCTCCCCGGTCTTACACTGTTGACCTGGAATTCATTAAACATAGATGGGTTCATTGAGAGTGTGAAGAGTGCTCTGAAAGGCTTGAGAGAGTTACTTTCTAGGGTCACAGATTGCAATGTGAATCGAATCAAAGCCAACATAGAAAGGATATCCCAGCACGTGCTTGTGTTACTTTTGACTGAAGAAGAATGTACATGTGAAGTGTACTGGGAGAAACAGAATGAATATGTGAAGAAGCAAGTTGAAAGTATTGCTGTCCGAAGTGCAGATGTGAATAGGGCATGCTCTGACTTACTGGACTTGGTTGCCTGTACTGATGACAGCACAGCAGCCGCCTTTAAACAACACTGTGGCGATGCAATCATTGACGCCTTGTCAAGAGCCCTGCTATTGAGCTTGCGTAAATTCAGGCAAAGACTTGGCCAAGTGTGTCCTCTCTTTGCAATAGAACTACAGTTGGTTGTGCCAAGCATTACCCCTTATCCCCCTTTGTCTACCGTGCAGTCCACCATATCGGATGTTTCTGCTAGTATGCTGGAGTGCATGAAGCAGTTATACTCTTGGTGGAGTAGTCCTTCAATGTGCATTTATGACATTGTGAGCAGCAATGGAGCCGTCAATGTTGGAATGACTGAAGTCAGCAACTCTGCAATGAAGGACCTAAAGGCAGTTGTCGCTGATTGCTCTGCGCAATATCAACATCTGTCATTTTTATGGACACAAAATCCACAAGAAGAATATGAGGCTTTTGTAAGCAGCAATCCAAGTCAATGGGAACATAAACTTCAGTTGCAACTGTTTTTGGACATCGAAAAGTCTCTTGCTACAATGCCTCTTGAAATATGTGCTGGAGCTGTATCCTTGAAAACATTAGGGCTGCACTCAGTTTTGAGAGGGGAGGTATGCACATGGAAGTCTACCTTTGGAAGCAGTTTGCACCACAAAGCTCTCACCGAAATGAGTTCTTTAGAGGAGAGGCTTAAGAGCTTAGGAGACAGGTTGCCTACCCAAGCAGTGACTCTATTGGAAGAGGTTGGGCCAGTTTTGGACATACTTCAAGTTATCAGAGACCTTGAAATGGAATGGGACCGTTTATTCTCTCAAGTGGAAGAAGAATATGCTGTCTTGGCGAGCTATGCTGTTACTGTTCTGGCTGATGAAGTCGATAGACTGGAGAGGCTGCCAGTACGTTGGAAGAAACTATTGTCATCAGCACAGGCAGCCAATGCTTCCCTGCTAGCTCAGAAGAATCTCCTCATGGGCATTCTAGAGAGTGGCACAGAAAGCTTTATTGCTGAAGATGGAAAGTTCATTAGTGATTGGAATACCAATGGACCTATGGTTGACGGACTCGACCCCTTGGAGGCTTCTGAACGTCTTTGCAAGTTTCAAAGAAACATTGAGAGCAGGTTGAGAAGAAAGGCCATCTATACAATCGGCCATCAATTGTTCGGTAGCAGACCTTTAGATTACCCAGGTTTGTCTCATGTCGAAAGGCAGATCTCTTTGTTGGAGCCGCTGTATTCACTCTATATCGATGTGCTGTCTGCTGCCAAAACATATGGAGCTCAGTTGTGGTCAGATATTGTCCCTCAGCTGCCAGTTCTTGCAGCTGATATTGGTGAATTCACAAAAAGAAGCAAGAAATTGGCAAGAGGGCTGAATGAATGGCAGCCACAAAAGGATTGCAGAAAAGCTGTTGAGGACTTGCAGGAAATGGTACCTTTGCTTCAAGGTCTGGCACTGGATGCAATTAAGCCACGCCATTGGGATGAACTAGGCAAGATATGCAATTATCAATTCACAACTTCAAAAGTTCGATTCAAAGATTTACTGGATGCAAAGATAGCATCTTATAAAGATCTTGTAGAAGACCTGTGCAACTGTGCTGTCAAAGAGGGTGCAGTTGAGCTCAAAATTTCAAGTATCATCACTCAATGGAAAGCAGAGTGCTTCTCATTTGCTGATCACAAGTCCAAAGAGGGTTCCCTGTTGCGACCAACAGAAACGGCAGAGTTGAAGGACAGGTTAGAGGACAGTTTAATGACTCTCAATAGTTTGACAGCAAGTCGATATTCTCTTCCATACAGACAAGACCTACAGGAATGGACTCAGAAGCTTAGTGGTATTGCTGAGATATTAGACCAGTGGTTGAGCGTACAGAATTTGTGGGTATACCTGGAAGCTGTATTTAGTGGAGGAGATATCGTAAAGCAGCTTCCTGCCGAAGCTAAACGGTTTGCAAACATTGACAAAGGGTACATGAAAATCGTGAAACATGCAAATGCAACCCTCAACTGCTTAGACACATGCCTTGGTACTGATTTGCTACGCTCTCTTTTACCAGAACTTTTAGAGCAACTGGAATTAAGCCAGAAGTCTTTGTCAGCGTACTTGGAATCAAAGAGATCCAAGTTTCCTCGGTTTTATTTTGTGTCAGATCCTACATTATTAGAAATTTTGTCTTTAGGCTCTGACCCAGCTGCTGTTGTACCTCACCTACAGTCCGGACTTTTTGACTCCTTGAGCAATGTCAATTTTGACAAAGCTGACAAAAATAGAATAACTGAAATGATCAGCAAAGAGGGCGAGAGAGTGAAACTGGAGGCGCCTGTGGAGGCTCGAGGAAATGTGGAGACCTGGTTACAACGACTAGTTGATGGCATGCAGGACACTATAAAGGCTATTATCCGCAAGGCGGCAACAGAGGTTCATGAAAAATCCTTGGACGATTTTATCTTTAATAATCCCGCACAGGTTTCTTTGATTGGCCTCCAATTCAAGTGGACTGCAGAGCAACAAGCAGCTCTTTATGGCGCTGCAAAACAAGAGAAAGGAGCACTTACCAAGGCATTCAAGAAAGCTGACGGGGTCCTCAGAGAGTTGGTATCGCTGACACTCAGGGCTGATTTAAACCGCATTCAGAGAACTAATTTGGAGACCTGCATTACTGTTCATATGCACCAGAAAGAAGCCTCAGAAGACCTTCTTAGAAAGAAAGTGAGAGATCCTCTCGATTTTGAATGGCTCAAACAAGTGCGAATGGCATGGAGGCCAGACAAGGACACAGTCATAGCTTCCATTTGTGATGTCGATTTTGAATACTCGTATGAATATTTGGGAGTTAAGGAAAGGCTTGTTATAACTCCATTGACAGATATTTGTTATATAACCCTCACACAAGCACTAGGAATGTTTTTGGGTGGAGCTCCTGCAGGTCCAGCTGGAACCGGTAAGACCGAGACGACAAAGGATTTGGGGGCAACTCTAGGAAAATACGTGGTGGTTTTTAATTGTAGTGATCAAATGGATTATAAAGGGATGGGCAAGATATACAAAGGGCTTGCTCAGAGTGGATTATGGGGCTGTTTTGATGAGTTTAACAGAATTAATCTTGATGTATTGTCGGTGTGTGCTCAGCAAATCCACTGTGTGTTGACTGCAATCAGAGAGCAAAGAAAGACATTTACCTTTACAGATGGCTCTGTTGTTCCATTGGATCCTCGTGTTGGTTATTTTATTACAATGAATCCAGGATATGCTGGCAGGCAAGAGTTGCCAGAAAATCTCAAGGTCCTGTTTAGAGGAGTCACAATGATGGTGCCCAACAGGCAAATTATTATAAAAGTGAAGTTGGCAGCATGTGGATATCAAGATAATGACATCCTATCCAAAAAGTTTTTTGTTCTCTATGCCCTTTGTGAGCAACAGCTGTCAAAACAACCACACTATGATTTTGGACTTCGAAACATCCTGAGCGTGTTGCGAACTGCTGGAGCTTCAAAACGAGCAGCGCCTCCTGATAAAAGTGAAGTTTACCTGTTGATGCGCACGCTGAGGGACATGAACATGAGTAAATTTGTTGCTGAAGACGTGCCCCTTTTCTTGTCTTTGATTGAAGATTTGTTTCCTGGTGAGAAGGCTGAACGGTCTCTGTTCGGAGGACTCAACACAGCCTTGGAGAAAACTGTTAGGGAGAGAGGATTGCAGTGCCATCCAAACTGGATCAACAAGTGCATACAAATATATGAGACACAACTTGTCCGCCACGGCATCATGGTTGTTGGTCCATCTGGGAGTGGGAAAAGCAGTGCAATCGACTGTTTGGCAGCTGCTTTGACCGAAATGGGTAGCAAGACTGTTGTATGGAAGATGAACCCAAAGGCTATTACTGCACCACAAATGTTTGGCAAATTAGATGCAGCAACTGGTGACTGGACCGATGGAGTATTCGCTGTGCTTTGGAGGAGGGCAGCAAAAGCAAAGAATCAGAACACTTGGATTGTACTGGATGGTCCGGTAGATGCTATTTGGATAGAGAATCTCAACACCGTTTTGGATGACAACAAAGTTCTGACATTAGCTAATGGTGACCGTATTTTGATGAATCCGAATATGAAGCTCTTCTTTGAAGTGGAGAACCTTAATAATGCATCCCCAGCAACGGTTTCCAGAGCCGGCATTATTTATTTGAGTGATAGTGAGCTTGGTTGGCAGCCACTTGTGGCATCCTGGCTGGAATCTAGGCCGGAGAGACAGTCGTCAATGTTGAGGTCATGTTTTGACAAGTACACTGCCCCATTGGCCGATGTAGTAAAGCAAAAGTGCAAACCTGTGATAGCTAATGAGGACGTTTGTCAAATTGGTACGCTTCTGACCTTGTTGTCGGCTATTTTGCAAGCTGGAGGTGAGGCCCTATCCTGGAATGTGACCACCCAGGACCGTATTGAGAGAGTTTTTTTATTCTGCTGCGCCTGGTCCCTTGGTGGATTGCTGGATAGAGATGACCGTGTTCGATTTGATGCTGCACTGAGGACTCTAACTGCCCTTGCACCAGCTCCATTGGAATCTGGAGATACGATATTTGAGTTCTTAGTCAATGAGAATACTGGAGAATGGCAGCATTGGCGAGAGAGGGTCCCGGAGTGGAAGTACCCATCTGATGGCGCTTCATCTCGTCCCCAGTTCTCGAAATTGATCGTGCCCACCTTAGACTCAGTACGCTATGAATACTTGCTTACATTGGTCCACTCTGTCGGCAAATCGAGTCTGCTGATAGGTGGGCCTGGTACTGCCAAGACGACCACTGTGAATCAATTCCTGTCCAGTTTCAACAAGGAGACTCACGTTTCAAAAACGATAACATTTTCATATTTAACAACTCCTGGAATACTCCAGAATGCAGTGGAGGGCAGCATGGAGAAGAGGCAAGGACGGTCCTATGGACCTCCATCAGGCCGCAACATGACCATTTTTGTGGATGATATGTCGATGCCTGCCACCAATCAGTGGGGAGACCAGATCACCAATGAAGCTCTGAGACAATTGCTGGACCAAGGGGGCTTGTATGGATTAGAGAAGCCTATAGGAGACTTTAAATGCATTGTGGATACCAGGATTGTGGGTGCCATGACTACCCCAGGAAATGGCAAGATAGGGATTCCTAACAGGTTGAAGAGGCATTTTGCCATCTTCAATGTCCCACCACCCTCCTCAGCAGCTGTCAACATATTGTTTGGCAGGATCATGCAAGGCCGATTTACAGATCAAGCACACAGTGTGGCCCAGCTAGCACAAGATCTTGTTCCATTGACTATGACGCTTTGGGGGGAAGTGCAGACCCGAATGCTTCCAACTCCGTCCAAATTCCATTATGTGTTTAGTCTCAGAGATCTTTCCAAGATATTCCAAGGCATGCTGTTGGCACAGCCCGATCGCTTCAGTGACAAAGGTGGATCTTTGGGTCGGTTGACATCGGCAGAGGGGTACCTCCTGGCATTATGGGCACATGAATGCATGAGAGTTTTTGCTGATAAATTAGTTAGCTCTGAAGAGAAGCAATGGGTATGGACTACCATACAGACTGTAGTGGAAGAGAAGCTTCCAGAGTCAATCTCAGAACAATTGAGTATTCCAGCACACTTTGTGGACTTCTTAAGGGATGCGCCCATTGATCCAGTAACAGGAGAGCCACTGGGCCCTCGTCCCTCTTGTTATGAAACTGCACTGGATGGCCTTCCCGAGATCAGGATGAGAGTAGAGAATATGATGGAGAAAATGAATTCCGAGACCAAAGGTAGCAAGTTTGAGCTTGTGTTATTCGACGGTATGTTCTCTTATCTCAGCACCTGATCCACCTCTATTCTATTCTATTCTTCCCAGCTGAGATACCTCCCTTCTTGCAGATGCTTTGGAGCACTTGCTCAGGATCAGTCGTTTACTGTGCATGGAACGTGGTCATGCTTTGCTGGTGGGCGTTGGAGGATCTGGCAAACAGTCCTTGGCAAAATTGGCTGCAGCCATCTCGGGCGCCCGCACCTTTCAAATATCCTCAGCTAAATTGTATGGAGTTGCTAATTTCTTGGAAGACATCAGGGGATTATTTAAAGATGCCTCCTTGAAGGGACAACCAATTGTATTCATCCTGACTGATTCTGACATTAGGGATGAGGCATTTTTGGAGTATATCAACCAGCTGTTGATGACGGGAGATGTTGCAGGCTTATTCAGTAGGGAGGAAATGGATGCTTTATTGAATGATGCTCGTCCGGTCATGAAGAAAGAGTATCCTGGACTACCTGATACACATGACAACCTCTTTGCATTTGTGATGTCGAGAGCGAGGAGCCTCATCCATGTGGCACTCTGTTTCTCCCCGGTGGGCCCAAGGCTTTCAAAATGGGCTCAGCAATTTCCAGGACTGGTCAATGGATGTACTATCGATTGGTTTTTACCCTGGCCAAAAGAAGCTTTAACTGCGGTATCAAACCGGCTTTTGGGGACATTTCAAATGGAGAGTTCACAGAAGGCTGCTCTCTCAGTTTTCCTCCAGCAGGCAATGGCCTCCATACATAACAGGGTGACCAGTGCATGCGGAGACTACATGCTGAGGTATAGAAGGACAGCACATGTGACCCCTCGTTCATTTTTATCCTTCATCGCGATGTTTAAAGAACTCTATGCCAATAAGTTCTGCATGAATAGAGGAACTGCAAATGCTTTGATTTTGGGGCTTGAAAAGATGAGTCAAGCCAAGGTGGACGTCAAGACAATGCAAGTGGAGTTGGGCGACAAAGACAGGGAGCTTATTCAAGCTAATGCAGAGTTGGAGACATTGTTGGCGAAGATAACTAACAGTACGTACACCGCCGAGGAAGAGAAAGAGAAAGTCGCTATAATTGTAGAAGGCGTCACACAGAAAGCGAGTGAAATTGCAGAGGTGAAATGGGAGGCGGAGAAAGACCTTGCTGAAGCGCAGCCTGCATTGGATGCTGCCGTTGCAGCATTGAATTCAATCACACCAAAGGATATTACAGCCTTGAAGGCACTTAAGAATCCTCCGGATATCATCAAGCGTATTTTTGATTGTGTTTTATTATTGAGGTACCTCCCCTTGAAACCTGTAGCTTGGCATGACGTTAAAGGTGTCCAGGTCATTGTTGGGACATATGAAGAGGCGGTGAAAATGATGGGGGACATCACCTTCTTGCAATCATTGGTCAAGTTTCCCAAAGAGCAGATGAATGATGAGACGATAGAACTACTACAACCATACTTCAATGCACCTGACTTTAATTATCAATCAGCAAAGAAAGCTAGTGGAAATGTTGCTGGCTTGTGCAATTGGGCCCGCTCTATGTGCGACTACCATCAAGTGGCCAAATTTGTTGGGCCCAAGATTGCCAAGTTGAGACAAGCTGAGGCAGAACTGTCGGTGGCAACAAAGGAGAGAGAAGCAGCCGAGGCTGATCTAGCAGTTGTACAAGGTCGTTTAGATGAGATGCAAAAGGAGTTCAATGCCGCAATGACGCACAAGAAGGCTTTAGAAGATGACGCGGCATCGACACGACGGAAGATGGCCAATGCCACAGCCCTTATCAGCGCCCTCGGCGGAGAGGAGGCCCGATGGTCACAGCAATGTGCAGCTTTAGATGAGTCATTACGAGTTCTTGTCGCTGACTGTGTCCTAGCTTCGAGTTTTGTGTCTTACCTGGGCCCATTCAATAGAAAGTTCAGGGAAGAATTGATGAATGATTTCACTGAAATATGCAGTTCATTTGGCGTTGAAGGCACTAAGAACTTGGCACTGAATGGATTCCTGGCAGAAGAAACTGAAGTTGGCCAATGGGCAGTGGAAGGTCTTCCAACAGATGATTTGAGCATTCAAAACGGTATCCTTGTGTCCAGAGCCAGTAGATACCCTCTTCTCATTGATCCACAGGGCCAAGGCAGGGCGTGGCTGACCAAGAAGGAGGCCTCAGCAGGACTGGTCATGACGCAAACAAATGATAAACGCTTCAGAACACAATTGGAGAATTGTTTGATACATGGTACTCCCCTTCTGATTGAGAATGTTGAAGAAGACGTAGACCCCTCTCTGGATGTGATATTGGAGAAAAAGTGGGTCCAAAAGGGGTCACAATTGGTCTTGGTGTTGGGAGATAAAGAAATTGATGTCTCACCAAATTTCAGACTCTACCTGACGACCAGACTTCCCAACCCTCGTTTCTCACCAGAGCTATCTGCTCGAGTGACCATTGTCGATTTCACCGTCACTCGTGCTGGTCTGGAAGACCAACTGCTTGGTCGGCTCATTTTGAGAGAAAAAGGAGAATTAGAGGAACAGAGACAGCAATTAATTGCAGACGTCCAGTCTTATAGAAAGAAAATCAATGACCTAGAGAGCGACCTATTGCAGCGCCTGTCAAGCTCCACCGGTAATTTGCTGGATGATACTGCCCTCATAGATATCCTTGCTGTAACCAAGGCAACTGCTCAGGAGGTGCTGTCCAGGTTGGAGTCGACATCAAAGACACGTCAACGGATAACTGAAGCCTGTGAAGAGTATAGGGCAGTGGCAAGACGTGCAATGCTGCTCTATTTCCTTGTGGCTGACTTTGCCAATGTGAATTGTATGTATCAGACCTCTTTGTCTCAGTTCTTGGAGCTCTACGAAAAGTCAATCGACAGGTCTGAAAAGGCTGCCACGGCTGCTGAACGCACTCAAAAGATAGTCTCCTACTTGACAGATGCAGCATTCAATTATATCCAGATGGGCTTGTTTCAACGGCATAAAATTGTATTTGCCCTCATGCTTGCCAACAATATATTGGTTGATGAGGGGAACATACCCGCCTCGGCTGTCGATGCATTCTTGAAGTTGGGGGCTGCACTTGAATTGCGAAATACCCCCAAGAGGCCTAAAGATTGGATCCCAGAGGCTGTATGGCTGAATGTAATTGCCTTATCCCAAAACTTTGACATTTTCAGTGAGCTACCAGCCCAATTAGCGTCTGCGGAGGGAGGCCCTGCATGGAAGCGTTGGTATGATACTGAAGCGCCAGAGAATGCAGCGGTGCCCAACTTTGACAATTTAGATTTGTTTCATAAAATGTGCCTTATAAGAGCTGTGAGAGGGGATCGCACATTAATAGCTGCTTCAGAATTCATATGTGAAACACTGGGTCCGACTTGTTCAGACCCACTGCCCATCAAACTGGATGAGGTTCTGATTGATTTGAAGCCAACATGTCCCATCATCTGCCTGTTATCCCCAGGTGCAGATCCATCAAAATCGATAGAAGATTTGGCAAAAAGCCGGCAAACAAAGACGCTTGGCGTTTCAATGGGCCAAGGGCAAGAAGTTATTGCTCGCCGTCTGCTCACTCAGGCTGCTGTAGAAGGCCACTGGCTGTTGCTGCAGAATGCACATCTGGGGCTGGCATATATGATAGAGGTGGAAAGATGGTTATCGGAAGCTTCCAATGTTCATGCAAACTTCAGGCTATGGATAACCTCAGAGTCTCACCCCAGTTTTCCTATAGGCCTGCTTCAGAAGGGATTTAAAATGACAAATGAGGCTCCTGTTGGGTTGAGGGCGTGCTTGAGGGCCTCTTTGCAGAATGTGTCACAAGACTTACTAGAAAGTGTGAACAGAAAGGAGTGGAAGCCTCTTGTCTTTGCAACGTGCTTCTTTCATGCTACAGTACAAGAGAGGCGCAAATATGGCCCTATCGGTTGGAATGTGCCATATGAATTTAATCACTCTGATCTGTCAGCTAGTTTACAATTCCTACAGAACCATCTTCAGGACATCGAGGCAAGAAAGACCGCATCCCCTGACTGGGCGACGATTCGATATATGGTAGCTTCCATTCAGTATGGAGGCAGGATAACTGACGATTTTGATCGTTCATTAATAGAGACATACGCTCAACACTTTTATACTAAAGAAATTGCCATGCCTGGGTTTAATATATTCAAGGATTCCACCACAGGGGCTGTATATTCCTTGCCGGACTCAACCGCAGACTTGGAGCACATTCGAAAGTCTGTGGACGAGTTGCCTGGGACTGAAAGACCAGAACTATTTGGTCTCCATTCAAATGCAGATATCACATTCAGGCACATTCAAGTGCAGGAAGCATTGCAGCTCATGCTTGATATTCAACCGAAAGATGGGTTTGCAAGCGAGGGACAGTCTATAGAGGACATGGTGAGCAAGATCTCAACAGATTTATTGAGGGATCTGCCAGATCAATTTGAAGATGCTGCTGTCCGTGAAAAGATCAAAAAACATCCGAATACTCCCTCACAACAGCCACTCGTCATTCATTTGAGACAGGAAATTGATAGACTTAACACGGTGATTTCAGTGGTTAGCCAAACCTTGAGATCCCTCCAACTGGCTATAGCAGGTGCCATAGCACTAAATGACGACCTGGCAGCTGTGATGGATGCTTTATATTGTGCAAGAGCACCTTTAAAGTGGGTTAAGATAGGCTGGGAGGCTGCTACGCTCGGATCCTGGTGGCAAGTTCTCCTGGGTAGACACTCTCAGCTTTCCAAGTGGTTGCACCACGGACGGCCACATTCATTTTGGTTGGGCGGCTTTTTCAACCCTCAGGGTTTCCTTACAGCAGTCAAACAAGAGATTTCCCGTAGACATGCAGGAGATAAATGGGCATTGGATGATGTCGTGCTTATTTCCGAAGTGACTCGCATGCCCGATGTGAACGCAGTCAGAGATGCTCCGAGCGAGGGTGTCTACATACATGGGCTGATAGTAGAGGGAGGCGGATGGAGCCTGAAGGACAACAAACTGTGTGATCCTGAAGTCAAAAAGCTTCATCAAACACTGCCAGTCATACATGTCACTGCTTGTTTAGCAAAAGACAAAAAAACACTCGGATATTACGAAGCCCCATGCTACAAGGTCGCACGACGTACTGCTGCAAATTTCATCTCCACATTTATGCTCAAGACAGATGAGGACCGTAGTAAATGGGTCTTGAGAGGCACTGCCCTTCTTTGCGCTGCAGAATAAAGAATTAGGACAGCTTCGTGTTGGAGAACGAAGGATAGATAAGACATATGGCTCCAAGCTGTGTGCAATCGCTACCCAGTACCGCTTTTGGTCGTCTCTGCTTTCACTTCCTTGGCAAATACGGGAACCAAATATACAACTTTTGCCCGCAAATGCGACAGTGGAAGATTGTCATCATTTATTTTAACCAAAACAATTGATAGAGTAGACATGTATCCTGACATTTTTGCCTCGCACACAAAAAGTTAGCCACCACCACCACCACCATTAAAGCCTCATAGCAGTTACTTTATTGCCGAAGAATTACTACTTCGACTTTATTCTTACAGATCTTCAGTTGTATTCTTCTTTTTGAGCCATTTCTTTTCTTGCTGTTCTTCTGGTAGTAACAGTTCTAATGAGCCAATGTCGACTTTCTGTAGTTCTTCATGAGTGTCAAATCCAGCCTTCACATCGGCCATCATGTCTGAACATATGTACCTGCACAGTTTGCATAGTTTATCAAGGGCATTTGATGATGAGGAAATCTAAAGGTGATGGACACAATGCATACATAGTAGTGTGGACGGAAACACCTACCTTGCTCTTCTGTTCTCCCACTGCCCAAAGCTGGTCCAATGACCCCACAAGGCTTCGCCATCTGACAGGCCTGCCCCAAACAAATCCAAATTGTGCCTCAGGTAGTAGGTATGGTCAAAACATCTCCGACCTCGTAACCTCAAATAGGAGGTCCTATATGCATGCCCAATCTGCACAGAACATGAAAATCTGTGAGTTCTGCCTTGGAATTGTCCTGCGACCAAAAAGTGTTCCCAAACTGCCAGAGGTTTGTCTGCCAAATACATGAGGTCTGGGTTATTATCAAGATAAAACTTGAAGTCAAAGCAACCGGGACCTCGAGCATTCATTGTTATTAATTTCTCAGACTTCAGCCTCCAGGAATCTGTTATCCACTCGTTTGTGTTTATACTTTTTGGTGCTGGGTCAGCCACATCTTGACTGTCCATCCATTCCCCGTACTTTCTAGCTGCCTTTGATGATGTCCAGCCAGAAGAAACAGTTGCATTGTTCATTGGCACGAACAACGTTTCAAAAGGACTGAGACTAATCCCATCGTACGTCATTTCCTTGTCTGGCCTCACTTTACCGTTGCACCCCCAGGTGGCCTTATTCCACCAGTCAACGCCCTGGTATTTGGTCATCAGAGTGCCTATGCCAAAGCCTGCCTTCATCAATGCCAAACTGGCACCAGAGTCTGAATAATATCGAACGTCCCAAGCATTCGAATAACATTTAAATACTTCCAGATCTGCAGACATTGCTCTCCAGCCTTCTGCATCAACAGCCCAAGCCCAAGACATCACGTAAGGATGGTCCCTCCACTGGCCAGCCACATCTCCACTGAACGGGGCTCCTTCACAGCTTATTGCCGAGCCAACTAATTTGACATAATCATCTATTTGAGCAGTGAAGGCTTCAGTCCAATGCATTGACGACAGCGCATATGGAGGGAGGTATGGACCTCGGGAGGAGGAGTCAATGACAACCAAATGTGACCTCTGTCTCATTTCATAGTCCACTTGGCTTTTTACTGCTCCAACTGCTGCCCAAACGCTGTTTGTATCAGGGCAAGCTGGAGCTTGAAGCAAAGCTACATTTGGAGGCAGCTTCAGAGCAACTCGTCCTATATCTATGACATTACCGCCAGATGTGGCAACAATTTTATACAATACACCTTCGGCTGTGGTTATGCCGTACTTTAGAAAGAATTGAACGTTCTCCAGTTCTTCTTCATCTGTTGGATTGTACACATAAACTACAAGTGTCGTACTGGAGGTTCTTCTTGCAGCTTCAGCGGCCGGCGGCAGCCTTGAGCTGGCCGTCGATATGGGCTCTTGACCTTCCGATGTAAATTGCTTTTCCCATGCCAGTTTCAATCCTGATTGCGACTTAAGTGCAGTTGATGTATCCACCGCGATGGGTTTACCATGGAGGTTGTACGACAGGTTGAGAAGGAGCACGCCTGCCGCTCCTACAAGGCTTATAAAAATTATCACTTCCCGCCACATCCTTCCTTTGACATCACTCACATACGCCTTGGGAGAGGGCATTGTTCTGGTTCTGGGATGTTATGTATCCCCGTTCAGTTGCAACAAACTCTCGGTTCTCGATCGAATACCGGCAAACAAACTCAAGGCTTCATTGTCTATGCTGATTAACTATTAAAAACTGTGCATTCAAAATCTGCGAATGAGATGTATTCTTAAGTGGTTAATTTCATGCGTCAGGACATCATTCCGTTATGAAATTTCGACTTAAGTTCAAGCTTGGAAGAAGCGTCAAGTTTCATTGAATGCTCTTTTATGGGGTTGCAAATGCTCAAATCTATTAAAGCAGATCTCAAAATAAAGAAAATGTCGAATAAAGTTGTGTTGGCCCTCGCTTGTGCTGCCTTCGTGGGTGCATCTCTGGTTGGTGTAGGTGCCTCTGCAGCTGTCACCCACCTTAAACAATCAAACTTTGATGAGACCGTTTCAGATGGCAAGGTACATTTTATCAAGTTTTATGCCCCGGTAAGTCGCTGCCTGAAACTACTGATCCCCCATCGCCTTCTGATACCGCGCTTGCATATCATACATACAGTGGTGTGGACACTGTAAAAGGTTGGCTCCGGCCTGGGAAGACCTATACAAAGGTTACAAGGGTTCTGATCGCATATCAATTGAGAGTGTTGATTGCACTCAGGAGAAGGCTGTATGCGAAAAAGCTGGTATTCGAGGATATCCAACTCTCAAAATTTTTCAAGGGGGAGAGGATAGAGAACAATACAAGGGTGCCAGAGAGTTAGCAGATTTGAAGAAATTTGCAGATAGTCAAGGACAGAAATTTTTGGATCTTACAACTGAATAGAGATGAATTTGTCACTCCATGTGTGTAAGGACAGTATATTCTGGATCATCACCCACCACCAAAGAGGGCAGAGAAGAGTTTTGCAGAGTGCGGTGGCTCAACATCCAAGGGGGTCATGAAGTTCACTAGCTTTTCATGGATATCGTATCGAATCTTTCTGCCTTTTGAAGCACGTCGATCTACTTGCTTTCGTTGCTTTGGTCCCTACAAGAATATGTGCTGGTTAAAGGCTTGTGACACTCACCAAGCGGGGGAATTGAGGCAACTTACCGAATACCAATTGCCCTGTCCTACGTCACTTTTTTCCAAGTACTCTTTCAACAAAGTCTGGTAAAACTCGGTATCGTCAAACGTTTCGGGATCTCTTCGATCATCTTCCTCTTCAAGGACTGACAGTTCTAAGCCGTCTTCATTCTGCACAGTTTTACGTTAGAAGTAAAGGTTAGTCTTGAAAAGGAATGTGATTAGATCAATGTGCTGGAAAATAGATGGGGCAAAAGCGACCCATAAGTGGGCTGCCTGTGGTGCTGCAGAGGAAACAGGCAAATGTTGGGGAGCCTCTACTTTCGTCATTTTCCATTGCATTTTTACCACGCAGATGAAAGACTCTGCACCCTCCCTGTCCATATACTTACCTCCTGAACTCGCTCTATCTCACACAAGGGTGTAGAATGGCCTTTGGGCAGTCTTGCTCGTTTGATGAGCCGGCCAGGGTCAGCTACCATCATGGAAACTTGCGCTGAAATGCTTTGGTTCAGCACTCTCAAATTCCCTTTAGCTGCAGCTGTTCCTGCAGCTAAGAGTGTCTTTCTGTGCCATCTATCTATTGAAGCATTTCTAAATGGGACTAAGAGTGTGTAGCTGCCATCTACCATCTGCCAAAGATCATCCAGCGTAGCGGTGTCAGATCTTTTACGTTTGCAATCGAAAGAATCTTGACCATCTAGGATTGCAGGGTTGTTCTGCATAAGTGCATCTGTAAGCTCCAATAATGATGTCAAAGTACTGTGAGCTTCATGAGTCAGAGCTTTAAGCGCAGTAGCAGCTTCAGATGAGGGAACAGCCTCAATTACAGCAGCATACCCCTCCCCACGGGGGAGTCGGTGACTTCCACTCAACCCACGCTGCAACAAGATTCGCAGTTCCAAAAATGACTTCCAAAGCTTAGACTGTGCTAACACAGCAACTGCCTTTCTCTTCTCCTTAGCTGCCCTATCTTTAAGAGTTTCTAATGATATGGTATCTGCTGCATGTATTCTTCGGTATCCTTCTTCCAACAGTTTCGTCTTCTCCAGCGCCTGTTCTTTGTCCTCCAGGTGTGAGACATTGCCAGCAGCATCGTCAGATATTTCGTCCTCTTCACTTTCTTCAGAGTACTCTGACGGAGCATTTTGTTTATCAGTTCCAATGCCAAGGTGGTGAAACAGCGAGGCTTTGGAAGATACCTTGCCGGCATACTCCACACTCTCCAAGACTATGTCGTCACTGCCTCGGCGTCTTACCCCAATTTTTCTGGCAACAGTTGCTAGATCATCATCACTTGCTTCTAAAATTGGTCCAGCACCAAAAAGATCAGCTTCAGGATCAGTATCTGTAACAGAAATATGTCAGTATGCTATGTGCCGGACCCCCCAGACCACTTAGACCACTTACCTCTGATTGGTGCAGGATTGGCAAGCTCGGCAAGCTCTTGTGCAAATGACTTTTTACCTAGTTTCATTGGCAAGTGTAATAAGTAATAGTCGCGGAGACTGATACAAAGTTATTGTACAAAACGTCTCTACTCAGATGGACATTTAGTGCATGCATGTGCTCTTTGGGGACAAGAACACTTCTCTAACACGGAGAGATAACAATTCAATATTAAAATTATGCGATGTTTATACGTTTAAATGCTCAATTAGCATTTATTCAAACCAAAATGAAAAGAAGTCCTGCAACTCCGGAGTGGATCGATAGACTAGTACCACTACTTGTCGATGTCTATTTCTATTTCAGGGCAATTCTAAACCTAGCCGAATTACCACTGTTCAAATTGGAGTAATGGCCCCTTGTCCCTTTAACGCATCCAGCGATGAAGTTGGCAATTGCAGCGGCACTCAGGCTGTTTTTTTCGATCAAAACACTTTCAAAAAAGATCTGCAATTAGAAGACATATCTTCTGCTGTCGCTCAAAGATTACAGATCGCTCAACTTTTACTATCAAACAACAGAGCCAGTGAAGCACTCTCCCTCCTGCCTCCACTCACCGCAGATCATCCGTCCGCAGTAGAAATTCTGGTTCTACAAGGAAAATGCATGTCTGCACTTGGAAATAATTCAGGAGCCATGGCAGCATTTGCTGGAGCACTTTACATTGATAACGATTCTGTAGAAGCACTTATGAGCTGTGCTGCCCTGTTGAAGAGCAGAGATCAACTCGATGGTGCTGTAGAACTGCTGGAGAGAGCCGCCAAACTAGACCCCCACAACAAAGACATTAACAAAGCTCTAGCTGTACTTTTGACTGATTTAGGAACCCAATGTAAACTTAGTTCTTTAGGTAAAGATTGGGAGAGTAGGTATAGGAGAGCCTTAGAAAGCGACCCTGCCTATGCCCCTGCTCACTACAACCTTGGAGTTGCTGCAGCAGAGGCTGGCAACAACGAGCAAGCATTAGAGTACTACAAGACGGCTGTAAGATTACATCCACGCTATGCAGAGGCCTGGTGCAATACTGGAGTAATCCATAGAGCAGAGGGTAGGTTAAAGGAGGCCATAGACGCATACGAAAAGGCATTGGATATTGCCCCCGAACTGGAGATTGTTCAGCTTAACATGGCTGTAGCATTGACAGAGTATGCAACGACATTGAAGGCAACAGCCAGTGGCTTGGAGCAGGCAATACACTTGTATGAGCGTGCCATTGCCCTTCGTCCACGCCACATAGAAGCCTTGTACAACTTGGGAGTTGCTCTGAGTGAAGCTGGACACATATGTCGTGCCATTTTTATGTATGAAATTGCAATTGCATTATCTCCCACATGTGCAGAAGCACATAACAACCTAGGCGTACTCTACCGTGCTCAAGGCAACCCTGACAGAGCTGCAAGGTGCTATGTTGCTGCCTTGGATGCTCGCCCAAACTTTCCTCAAGCATTGAACAACTTGGCAGTGCTTCATACCCAAGCAGGTAGGGCAATGGATGCACTCAACCTCTTGCAAGCAGCTCTTCTTGCAGCACCAGCATATGCAGAAGCTCATAATAACCTGGGCGTCTTACAAAGGGATGTTGGTCTCACCCCTGAGGCTATTGCTGCGTATGAAGAATGTCTTAGTTTAGACGCAGGGAATAGAAATGCAGGTCAGAATAGACTCTTAGCACTCAACTATGCGTTTCATGGGGAGGATGAAGAAGTGTGTGAAGCGCATGCAGCTTGGGGAAAGAGATTTGAAGAGCTGCATCCGCCTCTTCCTCCAGTGATAGGCGCCGGTGACACGACAAAAGGGACTGCAGAAAATCCACTGAGAGTGGGCTATGTTTCTCCAGATTTGTTTACACACTCAGTCTCATATTTTGCTGAAGCTCCTTTGACACATCATTCTGCAGTAAGGGGGGTTCAGCACATTGTATACAATTGCTGTCCTAGAGCAGATGCTAAGACCGGGTATTTGAAGGAAAGAGTGCTACAGAGTGGGGGTCTTTGGAGAGATGTTACAGAATTGAGTGAGGATGATTTGGCTTCATTAGTCAGAGAGGATAGAGTAGATGTACTGGTGGAGTTGACAGGCCATACAGCACATAATAGACTTGGTACATTGGCTCTGAGACCCGCTCCAGTACAGGTCACATGGATTGGGTACCCTAATTCTACTGGACTCAGCCGTATAGATTATAGACTCACTGATGCCCTGTGTGATCCTCTGGATACAAAACAAACATTCACAGAAGAATTACATCGTCTTCCGGGGTGTTTCTTGTGTTACACGCCTGCTGTAGATGCACCAGACGTGTCAATCCTTCCCGCTGTTCGGAATGGTTTTATCACCTTTGGTTCATTCAATGCATTGGCCAAGGAAACACCTGAAGTATTGGAGGTATGGGCGCATATTCTTCTTTCCATTCCGAATGCACGATTGGTTTTGAAAAATAAACCATTTGCATGCGATGCGACACGAGCACGGTACTGGAAGTTCTTTGAAACCTCTGGAGTGAGCAAAGATCGCATAGACCTTCTCCCTCTAGCAGCTGCAAATGTGGATCATTTAGGCCAATATTCAATGATTGATATTGGATTAGATCCATGGCCCTACGCTGGTACAACAACAACCACTGAAGCACTATGGATGGGTGTTCCAGTCCTGACACTGGCAGGCAAGTGCCATGCTCACAATGTAGGTGTCAGTTTGATGACAGCTGTTGGATTACAGGATGACTTTGTAACCAGATCAGTTGATGCATACATCACCAGGGCTATCAAGCTGTCTGGGGAAATATGTATGTTGAAGGAGCTGAGAAGGGGACTGAGGGAGAGGATGGCCACGTCTCCTCTGTGTGATGCCCCACACTTTGTTCAGAACTTAGAAGATGTCTACAAGAAACTTTATGAGAAGAAGGTATTAAATCAAATGTAAATTCGCCTTGCTTTCATATGATGTATTCTGGAGGTTCTTGAACACCTGTAGGCCATTTCTTGTTCGCTTGTTTATCGCTCGTCACAGCGTCAACTGGTCCAATTTCTTTAGGGGGTTGCCCCGGTTTTGAAGGGGTTCTCTGTACTTTCCCATTCGAAGGAGGACCAGTACTAACTGTTACTTGTCCCATTTCTGATGGCACTGCAAAAGGATCGCTTGAAAGTTTTGCATGCAGTGCTTCTTCACACTCTGCACTCCATTGCTCCATTTTAGCAGCCGGATTCCCAGTCACGATACCGACTTCTTTGGCAGGTGAGCCAGCCACCATTGTTCTTGGAGCTACAGGCTTTAATACCAAAGATCCAGCTGCTACCTGAGCTCCCTTTCCTACCCTTATCCCACCAAGAATGGTCGCAGATGCGCCTATTAGAACATTGTCACTAATTTTTGGATGACGATCTCCATGCTCTTTGCCAGTGCCACCAAGGGTCACATTCTGAAGGATGGATACATTATTTCCGATCTCTGCAGTCTCACCTATGACAACACCTGTGCCATGGTCCAGAAGTACACCTCTCCCTATCTTTGCAGCTGGGTGAATATCAACTGCAAACACTTCACTCATCCGACTCTGAAGCATCAACGACATCACTCGGCGCCCTGACTTCCACAGTTCATGGGCAATACGCTGGCATTGGATGGCATGAAAGCCTTTGTAATACAGAAGAGCTTGAGAGTAGCTCTTGCACGCTGGATCCCTCTCCCGAGTGGCACAAAGGTCGGCTAAACTTGCACCTGCCACTTCCGGGAAGTTTTTGAGTGTTGAATAAAAGACCTCAAATAGCTCTGTTGGTAATAAAGTAGCATCTGAAAGCCTATTCGAGAGGACAAATGCTAATGATCTTTCAAAATTTTCGTGCGATAATATGGATGCATATAAGAAGGATGACAACAGGGGTTCTCCAGCTGCATCGGCCTGTGCCTCTCGCCTTACCGTCTTCCAGACGGAGTGGGCACTGGTGTCTCCGTTTTGAGCTACAGCTCTTTTCACAGCATTTTGCAGCGCTAGTTCATAATCATCACAGAATTCATTGACTCCCTCATGTAAGTACTGAGGGAATCCACGACCCTGCCAGAACTCACTCTCTGACTCACTTCCATTGTCTCCGGCCAGACCTGAGCGGTGCAAGTGAGAGATCAGAAAATAGTGTCGAGATACCAAGAGATACACACACAGACCATTAGAATGTATAGCGTGATTTCTCTTCTTGTAATCTCTATATTGACACTGCGAACAGCGGTTCCAAATTACAGGATTCTTAATTGAATGTGCAAGGGTCCTCACACCCCACGCTTCCATAACAGCAGAAATATGCTTGGTAAATACCTAATTCAGATAAACTCCCTTCATTGTGTCTACTTCTTGATTGGGAGCAACAATTACATATGACCAGTAACCCTCGGTAACGAGAGAATCTCAAAACCTGTAGATTTAAGACACCTCTTGAAGGGCAAGGCAAACACTAAACAGACTTTATCTTTTCAATTTGTGCATGAGCTATGATGACTTGAGATAAAAGTCTTGCAATCTTCAGTCACTTGAAACGCATTGCATGTCAGGACAAAGGGCTTTCATCTGGTAGCATAAACGAACGCTGGGGGGCAATGTTACTAAACACCATGGATACCACCACCATAAACCCATTCTTTCTGTTCAAGCCTGCATGTCATACGACTTTAGAATATTCAGAGAGTTATGTGGAGCAAATTGCTAGCCCCTCGTAAAGTCTGGGTGACAACACCCTGTTCTTCGAGAGATGGAAATTACTTGAATCCCCAGTTGCGTGCAGCTCTCAGAAAACGACAAGAGGTATTGATCATTGACTATTTATTGATTTATTTCTTCTTAAGGTGGTCATTTTTGCAGGAGGCTGCCCGTCACCAATGGCAGCAACGAAAGCAACAATGGTCAGACTGGGAGACTCAAACTGAGGAGGAAGAACAAGCCAGGAGACGTGTAGATGAGGAAGATTTGCGCAGTAGAGGCCATAACGACAACAGAAAAAAGTATTTAGATGCCTCTCAGCAAGTTGATATCGTACGTAGGTCAAGGGACGAAGCATTTGAAGACCTTCGGTCCAGCACAGAGGCTCGAATCAAGGCAAGGCGCAGAAAGTCTGATAGATGGATGCCAGAAGAGTATTCAGGAGAGGCAATACGACACAAATTTGCTCAGGAGCAACCAGATGCGTTCTATGATGAAAAAGTACTTAAAGACGACCAAGGAGACCTGTCCATGCCATTCCTGAGGTCCAGATTACGAGGCAAAGTGTCCAAGATTGCAGATCTGATGGAGACCTTTCAAAGGGCAAGGCAGGAGGAGACTGATGAGTACCTGAGTCGAGGAAGGCAGAGAAGAAGAAGCAGAGAACAAAACAAATATGATGAAGCTCGCATACACAGAGAAGAAGCTGAATTTAATCCTAGCGTAGTAGATGAAGAAGATGGGTCTTACATGGATTGGTGATGTAATGATTTGAGCGTTCGTTTTATAGTTCTGCCTATGGAGTTGTAAACGTGTGCAGATAATAGTGTCATTATCACTGTCATTGCGCCTAAGAGAAGCAAAGCATGGATTGGCTCATGGTCTAATAGAGATCTCCACCAGCCATGAAGGGAGTATTCATCAAGAGCCACCATGCATGCATACATAGCCTGTATGTGCAGGAAGTAAGAGACAGTAGACAAGGATGCAATCCATCTGAGAATTTTTGTGTTCAATACATATGACATTCCAGAGTGCATACGGTCTGTTTGAAACACCAATCCCAAGGTTGACACCGCAGCTGCCAATGCATAGAGCGGACTCCCACACCATAGCAATGCTGTATAAATCACAGTTGACCTCCTAGGCCATGGATCACTATTGATGTCTCTCCAACGCACAAAAAGTGTGAGACCCAAAATTGTCAGCTGCAGCACCAGAGAAGCCACTCCGAGGATGGAAGGTGCGAGACTCTGTCTCGAGCGGAGGAAGACGGCTACAAGTGCGCCTGCAGCCAGGACATTCAACCTGGGCATCATGGCATGATACAATGCTTCGACATATGCATTGTATCGCAAGCTAGCATCCACATCTTCTTCTGAATAGTATGCAGCTGGGAGGCTGAGGTCTTTGGAAACATATAGCCTGTGCGCTATGGATGCCAGCGCAGATGTGACGCATGCCCAGGTCAATGTCATGAAGAAGTTCTTCTCTGAATACTTCCCATTGTACCAAACCTGTATTGTTCTAATGAGCCAAAGCAATAAAGGACAGAAGAGATAGAATTGAAGCGTGATAGCCATACTCCAATAGATCAGATTGCATCCCATAAGAAGAGGTTCATCCGGGCTAGATCTGTTATTCAATAACAATATATTCTTGTACACTTTTGTGGGGCAACCACTAAAGAAAACAAATCCAGTAAAGTAAGCATGCCCCTCTGTATTCCTCTTGAATGAATCAAGTTTCACAAGCGTAGATGATGTCAGGCCAACACCATACACTGGTGCCATTGCCCAGAACCGTTTCTTCCAGTACCTAAATATGTCTTGCTGGAATGTCTTCCTCCTTGGTGCTTGGAAAACAGGTAGAAGGTGATAAAATGCAAGGAGAGACGTCAAAAAGAAAAAGACATCTAGTGCAATGTAGCCACTACCCAAGATTCTAAAGAGAGTGGAGGGGCTTCTCGAGATCAAATCTGAGACGACAGAACTCTAGGCTGCGTACTACTGCGTACCTGATAAATGCGTGCTCGTTCTCCAATTCAATTGTTATGCCATCGCCCAGAAGAAAATTCCATTGCATATATGCGTGAAATACGATGATACTTAATATAGCAAGGGCACGTACGCCATTCAGACACCCAAGATCGACCTGAGCCATCCATGAACAATCAACAAAGTACTACAATTTGAAACGAAATGAGGTTAAAATTTTAATGAACAGGAAAGGGAAGCGGTTTTTAGGGACAAGGCCTCCTTATCGAGGTGACCAGGGTACCGCCCCTATGTGCACTTCAACACCTCATGATGGGCTCATAAATTAAGCTTTCAATCCCAAAACACGTAACATACCGACATGTTTTTGCGTGTCACTGATTTAAGTGGGCAATAGATAACGAGAAAGGTTGCTCATAGTTGAGTTACCTTTCCATATCTGGCACCTGACAGGCTATCGACGGTGCCAGATGGTCAGAGCAGACACACAAAATGAAACATGCTCTATCGACACAGTGTCGCATTTTCATTAATACAAAACAGCAACATGAAGCACCAAATAGATGTCTCAGTCTTTTCCAGCCATGACAGATTGCAAAACAAGAGTCGTTATTGCTGGGCATTGCTGGCAGTCAAATTCTTGTTTAGACTGTATGAGATACCCCAGCGTGTCATCACAAACCCAGAACCCGGGCAATATTGTCTTTTAAATTCAAAATTCTGTCAAATTTTGGAAAGCTGAAATGTAAATACTACCCAAATATTCCCATGACCTGAGATTGGCGTCAAGCAAAGCCTGTGCAATTGGAAATTGGAATGGATGTGCGGGAATGGACAAAATTCGCACCTATAGGAGCAGGCAAAGGAGTTCTGCAACGGGCAGGTCATCCATCTGTGATTTGGAAGGACCGCTATCTTTTCATATTTGGTGGTCGTAAAGGGTAGGTCTCCCGCCGCTGGTTTTCCTCAATTGTTAATCATTTCTTCAACTGTGTCTCCTTGCAGTGAGGAGTTCATGTCCGATGTCTGGTACTTGGACACACAGAAGGGCACGTGGAAGTGCTGTTGCAATTCAGCCCCTGGGTGCCCGGCTAGAGCGTACCACACTGCAACTATCATCAATGACGCAGTATGGTTGATTGGCGGTGGGGACAAGGACACCACATATGGCGATGTTCAAGTATACGATATCATCAAGAAATCTTGGGAGAGCCCCATTTTGAAAGGTAATCCTATGCTGCTTGATCGGACAGCGCATGGGGCATGCGTCTCACCTATTGATGCTTCCACCATTCTCATATTTGGAGGGTATGGCCAGACATGCACTCATAAACCTACGTGGTTGAATGATCTTGTTGCCTTGGACACCAAAACTGCAACTGTCTACTCCATCAAAGCAGGTGGTACTCCACCTGCTCCACGAGGTTATCACACTTTCACAACTTGTGGCAATCATTGCATTGCCGTAGGAGGCCGGCATACAAAAAATAGAATAGATTTGCTTCTAAGAGGTAGTGACTTGATTTGTGCATACGATGCAGTTGAAAATAAATGGAAGCAGTGCAGCAGTGGTCCTTTAGATTCAAAAGCTTCACTGGAACCTAGATCGAGCCACCGTGCAGTCTCAACAGAAAGTGGTTTGGTGTTCTTTGGGGGTGCAGGAGCGGATAGATCTCGATATAACGATTTAAAATTGTTGGAGTTAGTGCCCAGGAGAGGTTTTTTAGAGTGCAAGTGGTCAATAATATCTTCAACTGGATGTCCAGCAATAGAAAATAAGAATCACATCAACCAGTCCGCAACACATACGTCCATCCTCCCACCATCAAGGGCTGCCCATGCGATGGAGGTCGGTGGGACCAGGCTTTTTGTCGTGGGTGGTTTTTGTGGGACTGACTCAAACCTAGACTATTCTGAAGACATATGGACCATACCAATATCCTCAAAGTACAAAGCCCCTGGAATAGTGTTAGAAATGGATGAGACTATGGTCTCGAATGACGGTGGTGCTTTAAACGATGGCTCTGGAGACGAGGATGCCCCCAAAGAATGGAGGAGAGCCAGAAGAAGTGGAGTAGTAGCAGCACAACAGAAGCAGCAGCAGCAAAAAATTGCTATGGCACAACCAACTGGAAAAAGAACAAGATCTGGAGTCACAAAGGGGCTTATAGACGACTCAGCTGGGCAACTGGTATGTCATCAATCATTCAATGCCGTGGATATGGATGGAGAGCAAGAGGCCAATCTCAAGAAGGTCGTTGAATTAGAATCAAGACGTGTTGCAAGTTACGAGAAAGAAATTAAAAGGTTGAGGCTTGAAATTACTTCAGCAGATAAACAATGGAGAGATGCTGTGCGAAGGGCAACTGAATGGGAGATGGTGGCAAATCAAGCAAGGGATGAGACCAAACGTGCTTCAGACAAGGCTAGACAAGAAATATTGAACGAGCATCAACGAGCGTTGACAGAACTTCAAAGGCAGATACACGCGCTGGACAAGGAAAAGCTATTTAGAGATGAGGATTTGTCAATCAAAACCAATGAGTTGGAACTCCTGAGGAGTCAGTATGACACCTATAAAAGAAGAGCCAGTATTGCTGCAGAAAACCAACGACAACATTCCGATAGACTAGAGGTGCAAGTTAATTCGTTAAGGGCTCAATCTGCTGCCCATAATGACAAAACTCAAACTGACAAAAGAACAATAGAGTTTTTAAGAGATGAATTAAATGAGAGGAATAGCAATTTGATGCGTGAGCGGCAGAAGACAGATGCAGAGAGAACTATACTGAGGAAGAAGTTGAAAGAGTTGAAGGAACGTGCAGAGTCAGCAGAAGGTCAAGTGGATGCCCTGAAGAATAGAGTAGAAAAGGCTGAAGGGGATCTAAAAGATTGCGCTGATAAATTGCAAAGAAAGGAGGCATATGCCACAAGTGCTGCTGAGCGATGCCGCCAATACGAAGAGAAGGAGAGGAGCATGCTGGATAAGATATCAGAGCTTGAAAGAGAACTTTCATCACGCAAGCTTACTGAAGATATGGATGGCAATTGTCTTCGACAGTTTTCATTGTTTTTCAAAAGCGAGGCAGACAAATTTCATGAATATATTAATAAAAAATGGGCGGTAGGACGGTCTAGACATTCCGAAAGATTTGAAAGATTAGGTTGACTTACTTGCAAAATGTCATATAAATAACAGTATAACATATATAATATATGGAGCTCATGTCATCCGTCAGCTAAAGTCTTCACCCAATGACGTGTCGCATCACTAGCATCAACAAATGGTTGCTGTGCTGGTGCCCTTTGGTATGCTAGATGCCATTGCAGCGGTTGAAGGAGTGGCCAACGGCTAGAACCAAAGTCTTCATTCTCATTTAGTCGGTCTTTTTGTTTCTGAATGTTCGTATCATCGTATACTGACTCACACTTATTTCTCTCAATCATGCACCGCAACGCAGCATACATTTTAGGCGTCAAATTGTGATAGCCTAAATCTGTTGCCATCTTTGCTTCTTCAGAAACCATGGCGAGCGTTTCATTCGTAGCAGTATACTTTTGAATGAGACCATGCTTTCCAATCAATAGCTCAAACATGGCATGAACAAACTGCTCCTTCTCCTTATCAAATGGATTATCCAGCTGGCAATGTTCAGTGCAATTCAGAACTTTTCTAGCGAGTGATGGGAGCCAGTTTACTTCTAAGAGCCATGGCTGGAATGAATCATCCACTATGAAATCCAAGCCCAAAACTTCAAAATTTCCGCCTTGAAAACCAGGTGCACTACGATTTGTAGATCTCTCCATTGCTGGCAATGCAGAGGCAAATGTCATTGCTGTTTGATTCAGCATGTGTGCCCATACCTTATCAAAAGCATCCTTCCCCAGATGGTTTCTCAACTGGAACAACCCCCATGGAGATGCAGCCTTTCTATCCTGAGTCCACAAATTGACAAGCATCGAGGAATCTTCTCGACCTTGTTCCGATCCAAACACCACAACACCTCCATCATAGAGATATGCTCGGAGTGGGTGTAATCCTGTTATAACAGCCCAGACTCTTATATAAAAAGGACGGTTATTGATAAGGTATTGGCTTTCTATCATTCGCTGAGCTAAGATGTTGATCTGATTCCCTTTCTCATCTCTCTTCAATGATTGCTTGAGTACTTCATCCCCCTGTACTAAAGAAACCCCTTTCCCTCTGTGCACATCCCGCTTGAGAGCCCATGAAGACGAGTTCTCTTTCTTTATCCGGTCGACAAGCTGAAAATAATCTTGTGGCAGTCGGTACGTCAGTGGTATTATGGAGAATGCGACGTCACCAAACGCTGTGAGGAGTGTAGAGACCAACCTAGCCTTTTTGGTGATTGATTCTGTACCTGGAGAACAGCTGATGATATGAGTGTTCAATAAATCATACTTGAATGCTTGGTAGCAGCCTTGCCTGCCCGTCCAGTAAATGTCAAATGCTGGAAGTGTTTGGTAGCCTTTTGTCGTCAGGAATGGAGCAAGAGTTTCTCCGGTAAGACTGGCTGCACCATTTGAAGACTCAATTTCTGATCTTAATAGATTTGTTTCGCCATCTCCAAAGGCAAATTCATCCATCCAGAACTTCACGATTGTTGACTTAGAATCTCCAATTTGTACGATGAAAGCGATAGTGAATGCATAGAATGCAATGAACTGCAACATTATCTGTTCATGATCACAGTAATGTCACCTCTCAGTTCATTCCAGGGAAGTCGGATTTCGAGATATCGCTCGGCATCATCATTTTGTTCCTTTCATTCTCTGACAGCCTGGCCCGGGCGTACGCTCTGCTTGTGCCAAATGTAGTGTGCCATGAACAAAATCTTCAGCAGAAGTATTGTTTGTAGATGCTGTCTGGTGGTGTTGTAAAATTCTCGTAGACACAAATGAAGGTCCTTAGTGTGCGACAGGCTTCCTTGGTCGGGGCACTTGCTGTCGTGTGTGCAATTCTTGCATCTGCTCAAAAAGGGACGAACGTAGAAAATTTGAGCACAAAATGTAAAGATCAGCTTAGTGAGATATGGATCCTGTACGATGCAAATGTAACTGTAGTAGACGGTTGCGACGCTACTTGCCTGACGGAATGTAAGGAGACAATTGAACAAGCGATATATTCCACAGAGTCTTTGGAGTGTCCACTGCAGGAAGACATTTCGAGATGCATGAAGTATCAAGGTTTTGCTTGGGTGACATATGCGGAGGAGTGTGAGCTCTTTGTCTACGGATCAACGTCCTCAGGGGGCGGTGAGGGGGAAGGAGAGGGTGAGGCAGGTGAAGGTAGGAGACTATTGGCTGAAGGTGAAGGCGAAGGCGAAGGTGATTCTGGTGGATCCTCTCCTGCCTCTAGTAATGGAGCTACAGCCGGACCTGGATGCTTCCCTAAATTCGCCAGCATTAATGATTTCAAACTGTTTGTGAGAGGGGTGTACCCCTATAGATCATACTCGAATACTGCAGGTATTTGTTTGAGTGTGTTCTTCTGGATTGCTATGGCTGCCATAGGATTCTTAACTAGGTAAAAGGTTTTCTAATAACACACTCGACTCAAAAATGTAAAACTTTTCTGGAAGGTACATTAATCAATTAAAAGTACAGAGGAGATATGTATTCAAGAATCAGACACGATGGCCTCGACAGCTTTGTCTTTATTTGCGCACATAGACATGTTGAGCCTCAGTAATCATGGTAGTGTGCCTCTAATCCAAATTGACTTGTGACTATTTGAGCAGCACATCCTGTACTAACACCGCTGTATGTGATTTTCCGTACTCCATCTACTTCTACACACACTGCAGGTCCTTTCTTGCAATGTCCTAAACACTCACAACTGGAGACGTCAATGGGTGCGCCATGGGTTGCTGCTAAAAATGATGCTTCTACCTTAGCTGATCCTCTTTTCCTACAGTGCTTACCCTGACAGACCCTCACAGAACCAGTTCTGACACTTGCGCCATTTCTCATCGGGGCAAATGCAGCCTCTGTTGAAGTGGTTGAGGTAGATGGAGCCCACTGCCCTTGATAGAGCTCATTGCTAATGTCATCAAAGCTACTGGTGGCGGCATGGCTGACACCAAGTCTATCCAGAGGGTACTTTGCTAATGGAGACTCCCTTTCTAATGCGTGCAATAGTTGCTTTATTTCCTGAGCGGCCGCCTTGT
Organism: Axilococcus clingmanii; assembly: GCA_019693495.1. Lineage (NCBI taxonomy): Eukaryota > Viridiplantae > Chlorophyta > Chlorophyceae > Chlamydomonadales > Chlorococcaceae > Axilococcus > Axilococcus clingmanii. Next base: position 51,433 of record JAAMXV010000671.1, on the reverse strand, counting down.
GGTTGACGACTTCTCTGTCTGTGGCTCCAACAACCAATGCGTCATTCAAACGTCTCTTGAGTGTATTAAGTTTCAAACCTAGAATAAAGTTGTCACCACGGGTGACCGAAAATGGTTTTGCAATATTTGGCACTGTCATGATCTTCTGCAAACAGATAATGTTCCTTCCCTACGCTCTCTCACACCTTACTGTGTATTCATCTTCTGTAAAGGGACATAATAAATAGCTGAACAATGTGGTGCCACCAGGGATTCCCGTTAGCTTCAGAGCCACGGACAGGGTGGGCAATGATCAGGGAGTTGATCGCGATGTCTTGATGGCCGGTTGTCCAATCACTGGCGCGCGTTCGGCGTGGACAGCGTACGCCACCGATGAACTCTCATCAATCAATATATTGTGGCTGAAATCTATCAAATTCTCATTACACAATTATGAACTAGTCTGCGCGTGCGTCTCAACATTGATATTGTGTCCCAAAGGTGCACCAATCATCTGTCGTAGCTCGGCTTGAGTTTTTTTTTCCGTAGAAGCCACACTTTGCGCTAAAGTTCGGCATCATGGCGTTCAATATTGCAGCCATGTTCATCATGTTTAGAGAGTCGTTGGAGGCTTGTGTTATAGTTGCAGTCATGCTCCAGCTCTTGACTAAAATGAACATGCCACACTTGAAGAAGTGGGTGTGGTGGGGAGCACTTGGGGGTCTAATACTTAGCATTATTTTTGGTGCAATATTTGTACTGTGCATCAATCTCTTGGCCAATGATGCGGTCCAGGGACAAGCCCAACAGATATTCAAAGGTGTAATCATTTGGATAGCCTGCCTGCTGGTGACATACGTCGCCTTCCACTTCTTGAAGTTCTATAATGTTGAGAGGAAATGGAGGAAGAAGCTGGAAGCAGGTTTATCACATGAAGTTGAAGATGAAAAGAAAACGCACAGGAAACACAAGTGGGAAATGATCATTATGGCTGGCTCAGCAACCCTCCGTGAGGGCATGGAGTCGGTGCTCTTTCTCACTGCGGCAGCCCAAGGAGAGGGTGTTAAGCAGGTCATCTTGCCTGCATTAGTCGGCATTGCAATTGGTTTGATTGTTGGATTTATTGTCTTTTATACTGGTAGGAGCATCAAGAGCCTCAAATGGTTCTTCATTTTTAGTTGCGGATTTCTACTGTTAGTTGCTGCTGGGTTGGTGGTCATTGGGACGACTTTATTTACGTATGCATACCTTTTCGGTCCACTTTGGCCCGCAGAAATAAGACCTTGGTGCAACCAGGTGCTTTGGGACGTATCAGCATGCTGCAACCCTAACACAAACTATGGCTGGCAGTTGATGCGCACGCTGTTTGGATGGCAAGATATAGTGACCAATCTTATGTTCTTATACTACTGCCTGTACTGGTTCATGATTGTCTGCATGTTTGCCTGGAAATGGTATAGTGGCAGGTTGACAGACAAAAAAGAGTCAGAACTTGCAGCAGCGAAATCAATGATGGATCGTCAAAGAATTGTCAGTGTAGACAAAATCTCTTATGACTCAGGTTCTGAGGAGAGTAAAATTGAAGGGAGTGGTGGCAGCAACGAGGCCAGTGACATAGAGGCCTCTCCAATGATTGAGAAAGCCGTATAATATATACTTTAATGTAACTATACAAGTCTTTACATACATATACATTTGTTTTCTGTGACATCTGCTTTTCTATAGCAATTGAGGATGGGAGAACATGACAGTGCCATGCATCTGCAGTTGGAGGAAGTCTGCCTTAGCAGTACTTGATACGTAGATTTCCCAACTTCTGTTTTCTACGGTATTCACTGTAAATCACTTTTGCATCAAACAGAAGATACAAAAATGCAGCAATACTTAATTTAAACAGAGAATTGCAACCAATTTACCATGTCTCTACTTGGCTGACAGATAGTGTGTTAACACGATGTTTAAAGTATTTGGACATTTTAATGCGCAAAGTACTTGCAAAAATGCAGCCTTGGTGTCCAAGGGGATCCCTCGTCTTGGAAAAAGCAAATTGCATAACAAGGTAAAGGGCAGTTTTTTTAAACCAATAGATTCCTTATTTGTTGGAAATGTTTATTTACATCCCCGCTCACCAATCGCAGCGCAATTTACTCTTCCCGCTCTCATTTGTTCGACCAGCTCACCAGGGAGCAGAACCGACCCACATAGACGAAACTGGATATGACTCTGATGATTATGAAAGGAATCAAGGCTTTACAGTCAGTTCAGCACCTGGCGCTAAATCTACAGCAGCGCGTCCACATGAAGCATTGGGACACGGATTCAACTTGCTACTGCTGTTTGGAGCAGCCGTGGATCGCTATGTGTCGAGTATAGAGCGTGCAATTATAGGCACTGGACAAGGTATAGCAAAATTAGCAGCCAGGAGCCCCCCTGGACGTAAAATGCAGCGATGGAAGCGTGGATTAGATGATCTTGCCAAAGAATTGCCCGACGATACATGGGGTAAGCTCTTATGGCTTTGGGACAGGCCACAAGTGCAGAGGATACGGCTGACTATCAGCATGGCCAACTTGAGCATCCGTCTGCCTGCCTTGTTAGCTTTAGTGGCGACACAAGTTGGTCTTTTGGCAAGTCAAGTGTCTTTGCCTATGCTTGCTCCTCTGTTGCTGGGTACTGGTATGTTGATGAGAAGTATCAGAACAAATGCAAGTATGTTATTTCCCAGGTTGGGTCTCTTGGTGGTACTCCTATGGTTGGTCTGGTTTGTCAACTCTGTCATTCAGAATACTGTAGCATATTTAAGGAGGCAAAATGCATTAGATCAAAGGATGGCAGGTGGCATTATAACATTAAGTGAAATTGGTGCGCTTGTCACTGCTGGGGTGGTAATATTGAGCATGTTGGGTGTCAATGTCTCAGCTTTATTGTTGCCAGCTGGCATAGCAGTTGCAGTTGCAGCAAAGGACCTCACACAAAATTTCCTGGCTGGGTTCTTTCTTTTCATGGTGCAGCCATTCAAGCTGGGTGATAGGGTGGCAGTGACCATGACCAGTGGTTCGAGTTCTCATTTCTTGAGTTCCTCCAGTCCTGCTGCGAACGGTCCTTGGTTCGAAGGAGTCTGCGAGAAAGTGGACTTGAGATATACCGTCCTTAGGCAGGGAAAGAGGCGATTGGTTGTACCCAATGCATCTTTTCTGATGAGAGAATTCATGATTTGTGAGGAATCGTCGACCGGAGAAGTGCCTCCCCCGCCCCCCCCTCCTCATGGGAATTTCCAAGCTCAACCCATATTTACAAATGACAATAGGCACGTCTGGCAATACGTAGAGAGGCCACCTGTGCACACAGAACTTCAACAGCAAGGTCCTCCAGCAATTCAACCCGCTCCAAGGGGTGCAGATTCACCAAGTGCGAGCGGTGTACTGCCATCATCTCAGCACTCCCATAGTGTTATGGGTGGGCAGAGCAGTGCCCAACCACCGCACGGTGTACTGTTCTCTCATCCTAGTGCAGCTCAGCAGCAGGAACAACCTCTTGCTAGTAATAATAGTAATAATAATAATAATAATAATAATAGCAATAATAATAGCGTACCATTGAGCGGATTCTATAACATAGTGAGGGGCCCTATTGTAAATGACACTGCTGGGTCGGCCCCCCAAGCCTATGATTATAATGGTGTGGAGTACCAGTACCAGACATACCACCAAGGGCACCGCTATCAGTATGGTGCTGAACAGCACAACTGCAACTGGCCAGTTCCCCCCTGACTCGAAAACTTGATTGTTGATCGTTTGATAGAGATTCGAATGCACACCCTTCATTGAATACTGAAAACATAGCGTACAGACCTTTTTTTTAAGCTTTTTTAAGAACACTCCGAAATTGTAAATTTGATTGACACTCATGAGTGAGATGAGATGAGATGAGAATTTTACACAGAAGTTGTGACACTACTTGACGCAGCATTCAAAGATGTGGTCTTTTCTGGGACTGCAGATTTCATAGCTTTGATCATGCCATACTCCATCAGTCCATCAGCAAATGCTCTATGCATGCGTTCTAATGTCACAATTTCTCTGATAGTCTTGTACCAAATGTAGGGACCCTTGAAAATCACCATCCAAGGGTCAAATACTCCCACCCAAATCGAATGTCTCCAGGAGTTGATAGTAGGCACTGTCCAGTCTTCAGTCACTATGTTCTGTGCTCCTCTTCCCTGTTCTAAAATACGGCCATACTCCTCCTTACTGACAAAGTATGGATGAGCCCATTCGTCATACAAAAATTGGAGTCTCTCTTTCTCACGCTGGGTAAGAGGGTTTTGTGGCGCCTCTTCTCTCTGACACCATGTGGCGATGACAAGTTTACCACCAGGCTTAAGAACACGCATCATCTCCCGGACATATGCCGCTTTATCGGGCATATGTTCTCCGCTTTCGCAGGCCCAAACCAAATCAAAGGTATCATCAGGGAAATCCATTTTTAAAGCATCCATCACCTGGAAGCTGACATTCGCCAATCCCTTGTCTTTGGCCAGATTTGTTGCTCTTTCAACTTGCTTGGAAGATAATGTGATACCCTGAACAGATGCCTGTGGGAACTTCTGGGCCAGAATTCTACTTGTACCTCCGATACCGCAGCCCACATCGAGGATGCGTGCCGGCCGATCCGCATCAGACCATTCCAACATCTTATCCACAAAGTCAAATTTAGCCTGTTTAAAATCCTTCTTAAGATATCCTTGAGCTCTCTCATTATCACTATAGTATCCCAAATGTATGTGCTCACCCCAATAATACTCCACAAGACCCTCTTCAGTCCATGCGTCATATTCATCACCGACATTTGCATCATATGTCCTTGAGGGGGTGTCAAATACACGTTTGATTGCATATGCCATCAGAGCTATACTTCCTAGCATGAGAGCTGCCATAGGAGGCTGCACATTGAAAGGCAATGCCATAGGGGCTTGAGCAAGGGCAGCAGTCGTATAGATTGGCTGGGCAGAGGAGCCGACTCTGGTTGTAGGTGAAAGAAATCCACTCTTTCGCATTGGACGCACACTCAATAGTGGTGTCCTAAGGACCAAATTGCACCTCAATTGTCCGGGACAAAGATGCAGAGCGGGCATTTTGCACAAATATATAAAATTATTAAAATCGAGCCAGAAGCGGGCGATTTATAGAATCTCAGCCTCCAAAGTGTTCCATAAACATTATCAAATATTGACTATTGATGTTTTACATAAAATGCGTCGTCATATATGCGTGGATTGGTCCAAGCAAGAGAGGTGTGGAGCACAGGACTCAGGTGTCACTCAGGCTTTGACAAGCTAAACATGGGAGGACTGGCTGAGGGCATTGCGATTATCTTTGAATCTTGATTTGGCTGAGATTGGGAAGGTCTGGGTGGTGATTGAGGTGAAGAACGTTTTCCATCATCCGGAATACCATTCCCACCACTCGTACTGTTGTTGCCATTAACAGTCTTGAAAATGCTCAGTGCCTGTGCCACCATGGCTGCTGGGTTATCCGCTGTCGCAGGTAAAAGCATGGTGGTCCCCTTTTTAGCAATCTCCCCAAATGCATCCAGGTACTGCTCAGCAATCCTCAGCGCAACTGCATCTGCACCCCCTCGTTGATAGATTGCATCGGCCAAGACTTGAATACTCTTGGCGTTGGCATCAGCTCTTGCATATATAGCCGACGCCTCACCTTCCGCTCTGTTAATCTGGTCTGTTTTGGCTGCTTCTGAAGCTAATATCACTTGAGATTTCTGAGCCTCTGCCACGTTTATCTTGCTCTGTCTCTCACCTTCAGATTCTAAGATCTGGGCTCTCTTCCTCCTCTCTGCCTCTGCCTGCAATTCCATCGCATTTTTCACAGAGATAGGCGGCATAATATCTCTGATTTCGTATCTCAACACCTGTAGGCCCCAAGCACTTGCTGATGGCTGTATGCTAGCCACTATATTTTGGTTCAATGTGTCGCGTTCGGAGAAAACATTGTCCAGTGTCATCTTGCCTAATTCACTACGCATCGTAGTTTGTGCAAGTTGTGTAGCTGCGTATAGCGCATTCTCTACACCATAAGAAGCAGAGTAGGGATCGACAACTTTGACGTATAAGACGCCATCAATGGTTAAGCTAACGTTATCTTTTGTGATGGCAGTCTGGTTCGGCACAGGTATGGTCGTCTCTTTCAGTGAGTGAGCATATGCTATGCGGTCTACTATTGGAATAAGAAAATGTAAACCTGGAGCAAGTGTTCTATCATATTTGCCCAGCCGCTCTACTACAAAGGCTGTTTGTTGCGGAACAATCTTGAGGACTGTATTGGCCGGGGTCGACCGTGGAGCAAAAGGAGAGGCAGGATCGAAAATATCGTTTCGTAGAACTGAGGCGCTACCATGAAAAGCTCTCACGGCTTGTTGCGAGACTATCAAACTCTCCTTTTGTGAAGCCAAATACAGGGTTCTCGCCAAAGGAACGTTTTTCCGTATAATTCCTGCCATCTTTAGGTTCTATTGGTGTAATCCCTTGTTTTACACACAACCTGGTTTTGTTGCGAGGGTATATGAAATTGGGTTTTGTTATCTCATTTAATAGGGGCCACATGCCTTTCAAGGATGCCTTTGGAGGTGGACCAACGCCAATCAGGAACAGCACCGAAGATATTAAGGTTGTGAAGGTCAAAGCGTAGAGAAACTTTGTACATGGGCTCCTTATCAATTGTTAAACCTTAGTAAAAGGCTGGCTACATGCAGAGTATCAGCAACATATTTCTGCTACTCATGAGAGGGCTCCTCTCTTCATGAAGAATGACATACATCTCCATGAACTTCTGGTGCCCATTCAAGAGTGTTTGAAAATGTCTGTGTGAAAGCAGCAACCAACATCAGAACACCACCTCTATCGCACACCCTTTAAAGATAAATACGGAACAGTAGTGGCATAAATCGAACAGCTTATCAAGTGCTGTACAGGTGTAACGATCACAAGAGAAGACCGGTGTATAGCTCCATTTGGAAGTCAGTTATATAACCCTCACAATAACTCGAGCCTTTGAGTGGTTAGGAGCACGTGCTTTTACTTTTTTGAAAGTTTTAAGCTTGAAAAGCCATGAAGAGGTCTTTGGCATTACTGCTCGCGGCAGCCTTAATAAGCTGTTCCCTAGGAGCCAAGCACGCCTTTCAGGACGGAGAGAAAATTACATTATGGGCGAATAAAGGTCTGTTAGCTGATATACTAGTCAAAACCCACTCCTAAGTGCACCTGATCACCCGCCCCACTGTTCCGTGTAGTCGGTCCATTTTCAAGCCCCACAGAAACCTATCAGTACTACGATCTGCCTTTTTGCCATCCAGAGGATAAGGATGAAAAGCTGCTCACACTGGGAGAAGTAGTTGATGGTAACCGTATGGTTGCCACCGAATATGATTTATCTTTTAAAGTCAGCAAAGAGCGTATTGTCCTCTGCACACAGAGCTTTGACACCTCGGACTTGGACGAGTTCCGCAAAGCAGTCATCAAGGATTACTACTTTCAGTTTGTGTATGATGATCTACCAATTTGGGGTTATGTAGGCAAGACTGAAGAATCTACAGATGGGACAGTGCCAACAAAGCTCTATTTGTTCACCCATTTCAACTTTGAAATTGCATACAATGGGGATCGCATCATCGAAATAAATGTGTCCACAGACCCTGCTTCTGTGGTTGATATCAGCAAAGGTGTTGATGGTCCAGTCCCAGCAGAATTTTCCTACTCTGTTACTTGGAAAGAAACTGCCACCCCATTTGAAAAACGGATGGACAAGTATAGGAAGTATCAATTCTTAAAGCAGCACTTGGAAATCCATTGGTTCTCCATCGTTAATTCTTGTGTCACGGTTTTATTGCTCACTGGCTTTCTAGCAACAATTCTCATGAGGGTGTTGAGAGCTGATTTTGTCAAGTATGCAGGTAATAATATGGAGGAGCCTGAGGATATGGATGAGTCCGGATGGAAGTTTGTTCATGGAGATGTTTTCAGATTTCCTCCAGCCCGTTCTCTCTTCTGTGCGTGCGTGGGCGCCGGCACCCAGCTTTTGGTTCTTGGATTCTGCGTATTTGGGCTGGCATTGGTGGGAGCTTTCTATCCTTACAATAGGGGTGCAATGTTCTCAGCTCTCATTTTCTTGTATGCCCTCACAGCAGGAGTGGCAGGGTATAGCTCTGCATCCTACTATCGCCAAATGGGCGGCACAAAGTGGGTGACAAACCTGATGTTGAGTGCATTCATATTCTGTGGACCTTTGTTCTTCACGTTCTCCATTAATAATTCTATCGCATGGGCTTATGGATCCACTGCAGCCTTTCCCTTTGGTACCATCATTGTCATTGGGCTTCTTTGGTGCCTAGTCACCTTACCACTCACTGTGCTGGGTGGGGTCTTGGGCAAGAATAATAGGACTGAGTTTTATTCCCCCTGCCGTACCAACAAATATCCACGTGAAATTCCGGAGATGCCATGGTACCGCACAGCAGTCCCTCAGATGATTATGGCAGGATTCCTTCCATTCTCTGCCATTTACATTGAGCTCTACTATATTTTTGCATCTATATGGAGTCTAAAGGTGTATACCATATACTCGATCCTCTTTATTGTGTTTTGCATATTGATAGTGGTTACTGCATTTATCACCATAGCTTTGACCTACTTCCAGCTTGCTGCTGAAGACCATAGGTGGTGGTGGAGATCATTTTTGTGTGGTGGATCCACTGGCTTGTTTGTGTATGCGTATGCCTTCTACTATTATAGTGCCCGTTCAGACATGAGTGGATTGATGCAGGCAGCCTTTTATTTTGGATATAACGCCCTTGTCTGTTTGGCATTTTTCTTGATGTTGGGGTATGTGGGTTGGCGGAGTAGTCTCACATTCATTAGAAGAATTTTTAGGGAAGTTAAGGTGGAGTGAGTGAGCAGGGACAGATACTCTGTTTACCGTGAAAAAATTGTAATGACAAAGTTAACCGTAACATCTTATGGGGTCTGTACAACCCTTTTTGGCACTTTGAGCTCTGCCAAAGCGGCCACCTTTTTCTAGGTAGCTCTGATGGTATTCTTCTGCTGCAGTGTAGTTCTTCAACTCTTGAATTTCGGTAACTATCGTGCCGTTGTATTTGGCCTTGTTGAGCTCTTCTGTAAAAGCAAGAGCCTCTTCTTTTTGCTCTAATGTGTGATAATAGATTCCACTCCTATACTGGGGACCACTGTCGCTGCCTTGTCGATTCAATGTGGTGGGGTCATGCTTGTCGTAAAATGCTTGTAAGAGTTCCCGATATGATACTTGGGCAGGATCATAGGTCACTTGAACCACTTCGTTGTGCCCAGTTGTACCTGAGCATACCTGTTCATAAGTAACATTAGGATCATTGCCTTGAGAGTACCCTGCTTGAGTGAGTAAAACACCGAAAACTCTCTGAAAAGCAAGCTCCACACTCCAAAAGCAACCAGCACCAAAGGTGGCTCTCTGAAAATCTTCCTTCTTCACAAGATGCATCAACTCTACATCAAAATTCATTGGCTTTCCTGCCAATGGCATGTTGGCGTCTAAAGTTATAGTCTCATCATCCATTGCTATGACGACAGCCTGCATGCCGTTTGTCAACTGAACCACAGACCCAAGATTCAATCCTTCCGGTGCCTTATCCTTAGGAATCTTAGCTGTCATGTCTTCAGTCCACTCACCATAACCATCCTTTGGTTCCACTCTGTGAACACGCTTACCCCCTACCGACAAGCCCATAACTGCATCATCAAAACCCTTGACAACTCTGCCAGAGCCGACGATGAAGGAGAGAGGTTCGTCCCGTTCTCTACTGTTGTCAAAAACTTCTCCTTCATCTGTGCGTCCTTCATAATGAACCTCCACAAAGTCCCCAGTATCTACAGTAGCTGATGCAGCGCAAGTGTGTGATTTCTTCACTGACAGCAGGGGAGCCAGAATACTGGAAGGCTGAGGAGTCAACAGCTTCTCTACGTCTTGCAAACCCCGACCAGCGGCAAAGCTATGCGCAAGGCGACAGGCGCTACGAGGCGGAGAGTTGATGAGTTGAAAGCGTGAACAAAGATGTGTGTGTGGCGGATCACTATGTGCATGCATTACCTTGGCTTTAGATATGCTCTGCTGCCAGTGATCGATACTGCTGACTGGCAGATTCGGCTCGCTGCTAGTGTTGCCATATTGGCTGCTTGTACAAGCAGACTTAACAATAACTTGTAACAGTTGTTATTAAATGTAATGTCTAAGGTCGATAAGCAATGCGTCTTAGTGTGACTGGACTGCCCGCCTCCCCATATACCACCCAAATAGATAGGCATTACAAAATAATCCATTCTGAACTTAGCCAGAGTGTCATTAAAGTCGGACTTTGAACATCAGGATTGGCCTACAACAGGGCCATGACATGTCAAAGGTTCCATACTCATTAGTCTTGTACAAGGTCTGCCATGGGAGCAGAGCAAACAAAGGTTGGGCACCGACGATGGATTGGACTGACAGGACAAAAGGAAGTTTTCTGACAAAACTCCTAAAATACCGCTTGTGCTCCCATACATTGACAAAACCTTCCTCTTAAGAATAGTTATTGAGCTTTTGTACACCACTGTATCCTAAACAGAACGTTGTACACAAATAACCTCGGGAATTAAAATGCCAGGGGAACGCTTTCACGTCCGTATGGCATCGGACTATAGTGGTCAGGAAGATAGAGTTGCTGTCGAAGTGAGCATGGACGGGTTTAATATATATAGCCCAGATGGGGGCCGGATCCTTCACAAGTATCCCCTACATCATATAAGCCGCTGGTCTATGCACGGTGGGAGGCTGATTCTGTTCATTAAAAGCTCGGTAAGTACAGTATGCAGTAGGAGTGCCATTTGACGCACGGATTCTAAACCTCCTGCCAACCTTCTCCAGGCAGACCTTGAAGACCAAACGGTAACCTTGTTGGGCGATGAGCGAACGATATGTAATGTTTTAGACACTCTTACTTGCTGTTGCATGCAATTAGCAGAAATGATGCAGAGTGGACATGATGGGGCTTCAGTAGAAGCAGCAAATTCCTTGCATTCTCTGTTAAGGAAGAGCAAAAAGCAGGCACAATTACCCACCGCTGATCAAGTGCATTTCTGGTCTTCCCCTGAGAAACAAGGTTGGATGTATTCACAGGGAGAGCATATTCGCACTTGGAGAAAGAGGTGGTTTGTACTTAAGCAAGGGTTTCTTTTTAGATTCTCTGATCCAGACGTGAATTCGGCGACCAAGCCAAGAGGCATAGTGGATCTATCTCAAGTCACAGATGTCACAGACGGGACAAACACCACTGGGCGTAGCAATTCAGTTTGCCTCTCAACAGCAAGTGGAAGGAATACATGTTATATTTGTGAAAGTGAAACAGCTCAAGTTGAATGGATTAGTGCTCTAGAGGGGTCTGTAGCTCGTATTGTCAAAATAGTAGCCGGCGTTGATGATGATTCCTCACCACCGACAAAATCGGCGCCATCTAGGACTGCTAAACCTGCTGCCAATAGAACTTTCGATAATAACGGTATGGTAAATATTGTGAACTACAACAGTGCTCCATCCTCAGCAGCTAAGCGTGACAGCTATGTCACTATTGACTATGGGACTATCGGTGGGGCTCAGAGAGTACCAGACCATGGATATCAGCAAGAATCAACTGGATACTCGTCTGGAAATGTACAACAAGGATATCAACAATATGGGGGAGGGCCACATGCTACCTTATTGGACGTGGTTACTGCTCCACACGCAGCAGCACCTCCTATACCAGGAAACCAGTGGCAAGTCCATTTCACTGCAGATGGGCGGAGCTATTATTATAATCCTGCGACACAGGTGACCCAATGGGAAGCGCCAAATACTTTGTAATTAGTCGTGTAATATATTATTCTGACATGCGTTAGTCTAGACAGACGTTACCCAGTTGTCCAAGTTATCGTTGATCTGATCACTGCGCGAAAAATAGGAAATGGCAGCCCAGTGGAGGCAGCAACTCCGTCAAGCAGTTAGAGATTGTAGAGATAGAGGGTTAACTACATCAGCCAAGTGGGCTTCACAGCAAATCGCTGGCCTCGACGGTAATGATGTTTCATTGTCCCCTGCTGCTAGCGCCCAAGCTGTGACTGCCGAAGATGATGTATATGAGCTAGCTAGAAGTATGTTCGACCTCAAGGTAAGTGGAAAAGCGAATTCGATTCTGGGAAGTGACTATGGTCATAACACCCACCGTCTAAATTGGCAGGAGTACCACAGTGCTGCACATGCCCTCCGCTTTGCCACCACCCCAACAGCGGTCTTCTTACGTATGTACTCCAGATTTTTAATGACTCAAAAAGTCAGAAAAGACAGCAAAGTAGAGAAGGAGACCAGAGAACGTGGGTGCTCTTCGTCAATCGAAGACGAGCTTGGAGCATTAGAGGAGGAGCTTCTCAGCATGAAGGACAAAGGTTTCATAGATGGGTTTCTCTTATACCTCTTGGGGATCATATTAATAGATAAAAATAAACTTGTAGAAGCACGTCATGCTTTGGCTTTAGCGGTCACAACCTATCCATGCAATTGGGCAGCATGGGAGGCACTGAAGGTGGCATGCGCAGATACCTCGGCCATCACTGAGCTGTCATTGCCACAGCACTTTGCATTTGATTTCTTCGTGGCGTCCCTTGCTATAGACTGTCACGATCACGAAGAGGCATTCTTTGCATTGCAGAAACTGTCTAAAGCCTTCAAGCAGTCTGAAACTGTAGAGTTCATGGTCGCAAAGGCACAGTGCAATCTTCAAGAATTTAATAAGGCCCAAGAGCTGTTTGAAGACCTTTTAACAAAAGACCCCCATAGGCTGGAGGGAATGGATCTCTATTCAAATTGTCTCTACGTCAAAGAAGAGGCAGCTGCTCTTTCTCACCTGGCACACAGATGTATGATCACAGACAAATATTCTCCACTGACTTGCTGTGTTGTTGGCAACTACTACTCCCTCAAAGCACAGCATGAGCGGGCTATAACATACTTTAAAAGAGCTCTAAAGCTAGACCCTCATTTTTTGAGCGCTTGGACGTTGATGGGCCACGAATACGTTGAGTTGAAGAATCCTTCGGCGGCAATTGAGGCATACAGGAAGGCTGTAGAAGTCAACTCTAGAGACTACAGGGCCTGGTATGGCCTGGGTCAAACATACGAATTGATGGATATGCCATATTACGCATTATATTATTTTAGAAGGGCAGTAGCTTTGCGCCCCACTGATGCAAGGATGTGGAATGCGATGGGGCAGTGCTACCAACAAGAGAGTTTGGGGGCCTTGGATGCCGCAATCAGGTGTCACAGAAGAGCTTTACCACATGATAAAGAAGGGGTTGCAGTTCATGAATTAGCAAAACTGCATGATAGGATGGGACAGAGAAAAATGGCTGCTCATTATCATGACTTAAATTTGAAACGTTTGGAGGCGGAGGGAGTGGCCCCCGGGTCAGATGCAGTAGAAGCACTACAGTATTTGGCAGACTACGCGAGAGATATAGGGGAGTATGAGCAGGCTGAGAGAATGTATGCTAGATTATTAGATTATGGTGCAGCAGGGAAAGAGGAAGCCAAGGCTAGCTTAAGAGAAGTAAGGGCACTGAGGGTCAAGCAGGGTAGATCCCCAAAGGGTTCTTCTCCAATGCTGTAATTAGACAGGTTCTTGTCTTTATGTATACTAGTATTACCACACTGGATGTTCAAGAATATTTTTTATCAGCATTTTGATCTTGGAAGGAGTAAGAGCACCCTTTTCGAATCCTAAGCATAGTAACAACGGGAGGTGGCAGCCGTAATCACATAGTGTTTCTGCCAATCGGCGGGTACACAGCTCCAGGGTGGGGTCATCCCTTGACCCTAAAAGAGTATCGATGGCATATGTGCCACCACTACTGCCTAGTACAGTTTCTTTATATGCGGAAAGTACAGTTCCCAGTGTATCTAACTGTGTTGCTATAATTACCAGACGATCCAAATATTTGGAGATGCAAACTTGTGTCAAAGCTCCGTGACCCAAGTCGGCGACAAAGCTCACCATAGACTCTCTCTTTGACATATTTCCAATGTATGTGAAAGAAATTGGCAGTTTCCGAGGAGCAATTTTGTTTTGGGCCATGATGGGATGGGTTGATGAGAGAAACCGAAGCGGAATTCAAATTCACGCCTCTTTTGTGTTTCGATGCACGACGGGATTTAGCGCATGAATTGGGCAACAAGGCAGGCACTTTTTATCCTTATTATAGTTTTTGACACAGACGGAGTAATTTACAGTTTAGATGGTTGATTCAATGCTCTCATACACTGCATGACTTCAGACGAACAAAGAAATGACAACGCAAAGTACAGACCGCGAAGCTGGCATTCGTGATCCAATAACCGTATTAGCAGAGATGAATGATATAACTTTGAGTAACAAATTGGCGGCTCTACAGGTATGTTTTTTCACACCCCAGATTTGCCGTCAAATCGTAGATCTAACTCCAATGCATACATCCACAGGTTCATGGGACGCATAACAGTGAGCCAACAACACCAAGCAGTAATTCGCCCAGCAGCAGCCTATTGGACAGCAGCCTTAGAGAGTTCTTGGACACCCAATTAAGTACGTTTCGTTTTCGAATTGACCACGTTTATAGTAGAAAATGTGTATCTCCTTCAAGCATATTGACTCTTGTATCTATTCGACAAGGATTACATATTTTTCACTGCAATTTGTCGTCAAAAGATTCAAACTGACCATCCAAGCTTCGCATTTGCAGCCCTCGCTCCTGGCAACCCCAAGGTGTACGTGAAATTCCTAGTATCCAATTCTGCAGCAGGATCTGTCATCGGAAAGGTAAGGGCTTTTTATTTTTCATCATTTATCACTTTTCCAGCAGCTGACAACCAGGCACGTGTGTAGAACGGAGCTAATATCACTGAAATTCAAAATAAAAGTTTGGCCAGGATTCAACTCTCAAAATCGTCAGACTACTTCCCTGGAACTTCCGAAAGGACTCTTGTTACCACTGGAAGGTTTAAGCACGTCATTGCTGCAATATCCCTCATCCTACAGAAGCTACTCAGAGAGGGCGTTGCTCCCCTCTCTCCACGGAGCAAGACCCACCATCAGTCAGAGGCAGCATTTGAGAACACTGTGGTAGATCCATCCTGTTATAATGTTCATCTAAGAGTTCTCATACCACAACCACTTTGTGGACTGCTTATTGGCAAGGGAGGAACCACTGTTAGGTCTTTGGCAGAGCAAACTGATGCCACCATCAAGTTTTTGATCCCCGAGCCGGCAAATGCAGCTCACATGAACCACAAAATAGTCAGCGTGATTGGTAATACAGAGAGGATTCTAAAGGCAATAACATTGATGACTTTAAAGCAGTTGGCAGACCCCAAATATGCAACATATGGTGACTTGCCTTCCTTCAATAGCAATGTTTTCAATGGTGCAGCCGTGTTACCCATTCACTATGGACATCCAATGCTTTCTTACATGCAGCCTGCAAACTATTCAAATGGAGCACCCATGTTTTACTCAAGTGACAGCTACACCACTCAAATTGCCATGACTATGACTGAAGAGCAGGCAGCTATAGTGTATGGCAGCAGACAGAAAGGCATAGAGGCCCTTCAGCAGGCAGCGTCAGTCAAAATCAGAATAGAAACGATTGCACAGGATGCATCAAGACATGGCAAGCAGATAAGAGTGAAACTGAAGAGGTTTGTTATAAGTGGATCGCCGGAATGCATTCAGTATGCTCATTACATGATTTTCCAATGTTTGACAACCGGGGATGCCATTCCCCAGTTTCAAACTCGGGAGCGACCTCCTGCCATACTGAGCCCAGCGGGCTCTTCTGGACATTTGCAGCATTATGACTACAATGGCACTACATATTATCAATGAAGTACTGAAAGACACGTGTTTGTTTGGACTGAGTTATTAAAATTTTGAAAACCTAGTTTACTGTACTAAGAAGTTCTAGTAACGACTATTTCTCTACAAAAGAATTCGCTTGCATGCATCACAAAAGTGCCTGAAACTGAATCAAATTCAAAAGTTCATCGTGTGTGGACCACAAAAATTTTCTTGCCTTGACCTTATGATGGTGTTTCTCCAACAAACTGGCCAATGAATATCCCTTCCGTGCACATATCACATCATTGGGCCCAAGCCTCAGTGCCGGGCATAGATCATTCGCCCCGTCTCCGACATATACAGTGTGTGTGTGTTGACCAGCACCTCTCAACCTGTCGAGCTCCTTCCCTTTGCAGAGGTTGGATGGACATAACCCACAAGAGTGACCTTCATCATGGCATGGAGAAATTACCAGCCTGTGTTCGACAGAAGATGCAAACCAGCCATTTCTCACCCGCTCAAAGCCTGCCTGATTTGTGACCACTTGAGATATTCTGCTGCTGACACCAGCTCCCTTGAGCACATGACCAATAAATACCGAATTACAATCGCTCAGGATGCACACCTCCACTGAGGATGATTTCTCAGCTGCCCAATGGAGAAGCTTTGCTGAAGAGACTGGGAACTCCTGAGAGCCCATCTGGTGCAGTTCTCTGATGATGGAATCTCGAGAGATTCCCCTCCTATGCATCTCAGCCAGCACAGCATTGGTAGCAGGAATAAAGTTGGCAGGGCTTTCCATTTGCGATAGTAGAGATGTCAGTTCGGGTGCTAAAGCATCGCACAAACGCTCTCCGCAATCCCAATCAGTCAGGCTCCTATCAAAATCCAAGCACAGCAAGACATCCTTCTTCTCCCTCGGTGGAATGAAATCATTCTGCCGCTGCCACGGAGACAGTACTGGAGAACTCTTCTGTCTGGGCATCCTTTCTTCCTCTTCTGCCCTTATACCTTGGGATATAAACCACTTTTGCATGGAAAACTGACGAGCTAACACTTGAGTAACATCTGACTGCTCTACAAGGGCCTCAATGACAGGCACTACAGCCTCCAAAAGAATCCTGTCATCAGGATTCCCCCGATATTGAAGCACTGGTATCCCATTGTCAGGCTGTTTCAAAAAGGCCAAAGGTGTATCATCAACAAGCACACATCTCTGCAAACTTCTACCTAACCGAGACATGTCTTTGACACAAGGATAGACAGGATGGGGTGTTGTGGCCTGACGGTACAGTCTGTGTGTGAACTTTCCATACCGTGCCTCCAGAGCGTTTAAGATTGGGGTGGCATAGTCTTCCAAGCCAGCGGTGAATATCACAACTTCAGCAATGGCTGCAATTCGCTTCAAAAATTCACCCAGGCCGGGCCTCTCTACGACAAATACTCCGCCAGGGTTGAGTTTGCCACCTTTACCGACGATGTAGCCAATGGAATCAGGACCCAACTGGGGAGCACGCCTGGGTGCAAAGGCTGCAATCAGTGTCCCATCTAAATCAAGACAAACAGTGAGTCTGCCAGTATTTGCTGGTGATTGTGGAGGCAATAATGCACTCTCAACCAATTTCTCCCCCTCCTCTTCCTCCAGTTCTTTCAAAAATGCGTCCAAGTGGGGATCAACCTCTAAGGTCTCCATATCCAAAATTTGATCCTTCCTACAGCAAGGACAGGCAAAAGTAGCTACCGTACTATGCTCATGATCCTCGGTTTCCCAGTAAGGAATAGCGACGGTTGGTTCTTCAGACTTGCCGCCTTTCTGGTCACCGGGTGTGAGGGCTCTGCTGTGAGCTCCTGCAGAACTCGTGCAGTGTGCCACTAAGCAGCTCCAACAAAATCTATGAGCACATGTCAATATGACAGGATCCCTTAGTACACTAAGACAAATAGGACAATGGAAGTCTTTAAGGGCATCAAGACTACTAGGAGCATGCTGTCCCATAATCTCCGCACGGGTTGTCAAGGCGGCCAACCTTGGAGAGGTGAAAAAGATTTGCTGCATAAGTATATCTACAGCTCTAATGACAATACAAGCCGCTGCTGCATTCTGCGCCAATGCCAACTCTCTGAGGTGCCTGTTGCGCTTTTTCACAGCCTTGACGACTGCGACATAGTTCAAGGCTACATACTTTGTCAAATCCAACAGCTCAATGCGGAGTGCATTCACTTGGACAGGGGATGTAGGTATTTGACAATCTGCAATGAGGACTTCTAATGCACTTTCCAGCTCCTTCTCTCTACTTTCATAAAATTTGTCAACCTTCACAAGCTCTGCTTGGAGGCTGAGGCTGAAAGCAGTTCCGCTGTAGTCAGCGGCATCAGTATCCTGCTTAATAGCTTGCTTTAGACTGGCATAGTCTATATAGTGCTGTTTCCACCTTCTGTCCGCTTCTCGAGCTATCCTTTTTCCAAACTTCATACTCCGAGAAGTCAAATCAAATCTTCCACGCGCGCCAAAAGTACGCGTTGGACGCTTTGAATATTGGATATTTTCAATTTTAGTTGTTTGTATGTGTTACAACTTGATCATTTGACGACTTTGAGGACTACGCCGTATTAAACCGACAGAAGATTCTTGCAATATTCTCTCTCTCTCTCACTCTCTGAAATCAGCCCACTTGTTGGTCACCAAATTAATGTCACCATCTCTTCCACACAAACACACTCATATTCATACACCTGCGAGGGGGACAATCAGCACTTTTGGATATTGTCTTTTCTTTTTTGATTCAAATTGATAAAATCACACAGAAGAGAGAGAAGGCTCAGACATCCAAGGAAGATTGAGCCGCATCAGCTCTCAAGCCCGGCGAGGCGAAAGCTCTAGAGCGGGCACTGCGAATGTTTATGAGAAACGCCCTGTGTTGGAAACTTCATCCTTGCCCTCCCTCTCTGGCATGTGATATCACATGAGGATGCCTCAGACTGCAGCTGAACTGCGCCAAATGTGTCACGTCGACCTTTATGGCTTCCCTTGGCACACACTCAAAAATGCCCCATTGAAAATTCAAAAAGATCTTTTTGGTGGTACAGCCTCCTGGCGTGTTTGGCGTGCACACAGAATGGCACTCCGCCAGTGGGATGCCAGGCCAGTGGGGCACCAGGTAGGTTCAACCTGCAGAGCAGGCGCCCAGTGTTATCCCACGACACTGCACAAATCGGCTACTTTCCTCCTTGGCGCCCACAAAACAATAACGTCTAATCAAATACTCTACTAAAAAAGCACTCAGTGGAAGAAGAAGTCGTTTTTGGTTGGGTATAATCATGGCTTGTGGCCATCATAAACAGCCTCAAAAGGATCGTCATAGTGCATCTACAAAAAGAGGGTACGAAGAAAATAATGATGTACCTTTTACTCCCCCAACCTACAATATAAGAACGATGTACGGTGCATTAGCTATAGGTTACAGAGCAGTCAGCTGACAGTAAGCACATCATCCTCGGGCATCATTCTAGCTGCATGTTATGTTGAGTTCCAGGTCTGGCAGTATACCCCTGTACTCGACCGTCATCACAGCAAGGACTTATCCATAAATGTGTGCTCGTACTCACAATCAATGAGGTACAGTCTCCAAAATTTTTTACATCCTGTAATTAGCAATGGGATGTCAGGGTTAATTAGATCCTGATGTAAAGAACCAATGAGATGTCCAAAGACTTTCGTCCCACGTAGGCATACTACCGGTGAGATAGCGAGTCCTCAAGTCAACGACATCCAGTGTTTTGATCGGACACTGAAAGTCTCGTCACTTTTGCTTCTGGGAACGGGTCTCTCGGAGATGGGAAGCTCCAGAGACCAACTTTTGAAGCAGAATTTAAATTTTTCTACAAGGGAGCTCAGACAGCCAAGAGAAGCGTAGTCGTCACTTTGGCAAAATGCCTCAGAAACTCTAGTCTGTTTTATTCTCTGATTCTTCACCGCCCCCAAAACGGTGTAATTTTACCAGCAAGTAAGCACTGACCTTTATGAACAAAGACACTGCAAGTGAAGTAAAGGTTGGTAAACCACAAGGCTTCCAGTGAATGTATGAGATTCAGTGGTATCTCCTGGAGTGGATCAGGTGCTTTCGCAAAATGTGTCTGCATATAGCTCATGGAGCTCTCAGAAACACGGACCAACGTGGAAAAAGTGTGGTTCGTCACGTCCACTCCAATATTGGAGAAATATATGCAGTAATGGCATGCGTCGCTCAGCAATTATACGTGAATGGAACCTTGCTCTCTTCAAAGTACACTCAGAATGAGCTGGGTTGGTGTTTTTCTTCAATGCGAGCAGCCATTAACTTAATCAGGATGGGTTCAGAAAAGCCTTTGGCGGGCCAGATCGATCGTCACAGTATACGCCCTGGCTTTGGGCACTAGGACTGGGGCGACAAATAATTCATCATTCCCATCCATCGACGGATGCATATAAAAAAATGATGGCCAAAAATGCAAAATATATACCTTTTACAGCTTTGAAGTATCAAATTTACAAATTGCAGATTTACTATACAGGAGAAATTTGCTCAATATCTGTGACGTTGCATGTTTCATTGCCTTATAAGGCACTGCTGCATTGTGCTGAGCGGACCTTTCTTCCTAGACGGTCCTTCTCTGCAGCCTCCTTTGATGCGCGCACGCCCCAATCTTCTACCACATTTATAATAACATAATATCGTCAAAGTATTGATTTCTCATAATATCTGGGTGCGTGAAACTTATGACAGAGGCCTCGTACCAACCTTGCAAGCTGTGTATGACGGTTGATTACTCGCCCATCCTCGCTTGCAGACAGCAGTAATGGCAACAATCACTAGTGCAACAATCGGTTATCCCCGTATCGGTGCTAAGAGAGAGCTTAAGAGCGCTCTTGAAGCATATTGGTCGGGCAAGTTGGGCGAGGATGAACTCCTGTCCGTTGCCCATTTAGTTGAGACTGAAGCCTGGCAAGCACAAGCTGATGCTGGTGTAGACCGCATTGGCCTGGACTCTACACTCTATGACACTGTTCTTGATTTTACCTGTACGTATCTTGGTCTTGTTCCTCCACGATTCAAGCATCTTGATGGTCTTGAAACATACTTTGCCATGGCTCGAGGTACTCCCAGCGCGGCAGCATGCGACATGTCCAAATGGTTTGATACGAACTATCATTTCATTGTTCCTGAGTTGGGATTTGAAAAGGAAGGCAGAGCTTCTCAGCCTCTCGTCAATTGGTCTCCACTGTTGGAGAAAGTTAAGAGAGGTCTGAGGATTGTTGGTCAAAGGGCGATTCCCATCCTCATGGGTCCCAATACAATCATTGGTCTTGCAAAAGGCTACTTTGACCACTCTGAGATGCTCCATAAGATCATTCCAGCTTACGTGGAGGTACTGCACCAGCTGAAAGATCTGGGAGTTGCAGAAGTACAGGTGAGTGTGTCTTACTTTGTATGTTATGGGAGAGAAGGGTTAGATAGATGGTGTTAGGCCGAATGGCAGGCGCTCGTTATTATGACGAGAGGAATGAGGTTCGATTCCTCAAACACTCTTTTCTCACCTCTTGCCTCTTTCTATATATCAATAGCCTTATTTGTACAGCACACACACAATTAGGGAAGCCTCGCGCTTCCTTTCCTCATCAACAGCACACTATTTCTTTCTTTGTCAATGCCAATCTTCATGCATTCATTCAAATCTATGTGCGCCTAATTGTTGCTTCTCTCTCTGTATTGGACAGGTTCACGAACCCATCCTCACCCTTTCTACGGCCGACTCCATACGAGCTGATGTCGAATATACTTTTCAAACATTGGCAAAGGTAGGAGTTCCTTTGGACTTGGTCATTTACTATGATGATGTGACCCCCGCTGTATACGAGTGGGTAAAGAGTCTTCCTGTGGCAGCAATAAGCTTGGACTTTTGTAGCTCACCAGGGGCAGCTCATGGTTGTGATACTGCAGCAATCATCGCTGCTCATGGATTCCCAAAGGTTTGTACCAGCACTGCTGATATACCTATATTCTCATTCATGTCCACTCTCACATTTTCTCTGACTGGGTATCTACCTACAGGACAAGCGGCTTGGATGCGGAATTATTGATGGACGCAGCATTTGGAAAGATGATGGCACTGCTGCAAAGGTGGTTGCATCCCTGCGTGACCTCCTCGGCATGGAGCAACGGCTGAGCATTCAGACATCGACATCCTTGCAGCATGTGCCTCTTGATGTCGAGCTTGAGACGGAACTGCCAGTCAAGGTAAAGAGCCGACTGTCTTTTGCTAAGCAAAAGCTTGGGGAGCTTGTTGCCATCGCTCGCACTGCCGGTACTCATTCAGCAGGAGATTTTCTTGATTTGACTCGGTACACTGGAGCTCCAGTCAAGACGGACATAACAATTTCCCCAGATATGTTTACACGATCGGAATCGTACAGCATTCGCAGGGGCAAACAGCACCCAGGCCTACCTGTATTTCCAACTACAACAATCGGCAGCTTTCCCCAAACCCAAACCATTCGTCGCACCAGGCTTCTCTTTAAGCGTGGGCTAATGAGTGAACAGGACTACAAGGAGCGCATCGCTGCTGAAATTGGGCTCTGCATTGGCATTCAGGAAGCACTGGGGCTTGATGTTCTCGTACATGGAGAGCCCGAACGGACAGACATGGTTGAGTTCTTTGGTTTTAAACTTGAGGGCTTCTACTTCACTCAACATGGCTGGGTGCAATCGTATGGGTCTAGGTATGTGAGGCCTCCTATGATTGCTGGTGATGTCCGCCGCATCGCTCCAATGACTGTGCATGAGTATGAAATTGCCCAAAGCCTCACATCAAAGCCTGTGAAGGGTATGTTGACTGGTCCTGTCACAATATTGAATTGGAGCTTCCCAAGAAAGGATATCCCAAGGCAGGATCAAGCATTTCAGATTGCTCTGGCAATTCGCGAAGAGGTGGCTGATTTGGAGGCAGCGGGGTGCTCCATTGTGCAGGTTGATGAGCCTGCCCTGAGAGAAGGGCTGCCACTCAAGAATGTGAGGGCTGAACCGTACCTGAATTGGGCAGTTGATGCCTTCCGTCTGGCCACATCGGTCGCAAGTCCATCTACTCAGGTTGTCACACATCTGTGCTACTCAGAGTTTGGAGCCATTATGGCTGCACTTGATCGTCTCGACGCAGATGTGCTCACAATTGAAAATTCTCGCTCTTCAGATGAGATGATCAAGGCCTTGTCAGACTTTGGCTACTCAAAGGATGTCGGTCCGGGGGTGTATGACATTCACAGCCCTGTTGTTCCTTCATGCGAGTGGCAGTTGAACAAGATAAGATCCATCATTGCGGCTGGTATTGATGTTCGGCGCATATGGGTGAATCCAGACTGTGGCTTGAAGACTCGTAAATGGGTGGAAGTCATCCCCAGCCTGTCAAACATGGTTGCCGCTGCAACTCTGGCTCGTCAGGAGTTTGAAGAGGCTGGGAGTCTTGCCCCTCCTCAAGAGTGAGGTTGTGGTCTTTTGTTGGTTTAAAAAAGTCTCGAAAGTTGTTTTCTTCTTATGATTGTGCGAATGCAAAGATAAACCATTTTGTTGTGTTGATAGCGATGAAACATAAATAAAAGTATGCACGTTCAAAAAACAGCCCTTGTCTGCACGAGGCAACAAGCATGCCACCTACGGCTACTCCTTGTCCTCATGGGCTGGCACCAGAGTACATAGTAGCTCTTGTGTAGCTCAAGCTCGTTATGTTTGGGTCCAATTTTATGAAGTAGTTCTTTCTTCACAAGCGAGCGTTCGATTCTGCAAAGTGCATACACCAAATACATCGCCTTTATAATCATATTGATCAATCACCCAGGACCCTCTCTCAGTTACTGGGACTGCGATTGCATACCCATGCTTACATACTGTCCAGAGGAAGCTTGCAGTCTCATTGTATGGTCCAACCCCAGGGACTAGTGGCTGGTCAAGTGAATTTGTAAGAGGAGGGTACTTGGGAATGGTCAAGTTGCCTTGGTCTAAGAGTGTGCCTCCATTGCCAACAATCATGAGGCCCGGTTGCCCTGGTATCTGAACAGCTTGCAAAAAGTGCACATGACTGCTTGCAATCATGTCAAAATTATCGAGTTGGCCATAGCTGCCTAAGATCTCTTGGTTTGAGGTCCAAGCCTGGGCATTTGGATCAACTTTGTAGGGAATGAACTGATCCACCACAATGCCAAAAATATTACGATGGGTCATCAGCCAAGCTTCACTTCCACTTGCATCTGTTGCATATTGTGCTGCTTCAGTGTAGGAAGGAACTTGCAATTTCCAATAATCGGTGATATTCTGGTCGTTACCTCCATTGCTGTTCACCATTGCAACTTTGAGAAGCCGCCCCCCCTTGACTGGTAATTCAAAGCCCCATGTTTCAGTGAGTGTTTCCTGTTCGGTTTTCATCATCAGCTGACCATCTGGAGACAACACAGGAGAACAAATCTCTGTTGTATCTGGCCTTGGGTCAAGGTATAAGTAAAATCCCACACCTCCTCTAGGAGCAACATTAGAGCAGCTCTCGTGATTGCCAATGAGAAAGGCAATTGGAGCTACGGGAAAGAGATGTGACATTGGCCAGAAAACATCTTGCCACCAACCAAGTGGAGAGTCGTTAAATGGCATTCCAGGAATGGGAGCTGCAGAACCTCCACATATGGTCTCATTGCCAGGTGGACAGGCTCCCTCCCTGTAGTAATAGTCACCTGGATGGAGGATGATGTTGGGAGACGCCGCAGCAATTTGCTGGGAAATAAGTTCAAGCGGCCACTGGTCCTTGTCTCTGCAGTGCTGTATTTGCCATTCTACTGTGCGGCAGCCTGTATCGCTGAGGAGTGCAATTTTTTCGACCTCTGATGGGATGGAGGCAGGGATGACTCGTCCTTCCACCTCAGCAGAGGTGAGATTGAAAGGGAGAGGGGCGCTGCACACAACAAAGTCTGTAAATATATTTCTTTCCACAAGGATCGCAGGGGGGAGGCGTTGTTCTGTCGTTATCATGACTGGCCATTATTGGCTGATATAGTTGGGCAGGTAACGTTTTCCCCAGCGAGGATGACCCGTGCCACTAGTTGCGAGGCCGGTGCTACGGAGCTGGGAGCAAGCATTGTGAAGGCGGCCACCACACCTTGGCTGGGGGGTGGCGGTGGTGCTCCATTTTCTGACGAGGAGTTGTCAGATCGTAGTCCAAACACGAGGCCGCAGGTAATAGCAGCGGCGATAACGCCTACGGTGAGAAATCCGATTAAAAAGATCCAAGCTTTGCGCATAATCGACCAAGATGTTCAACAAATCAGCCGTTAAAGTGACATTTACTGTTTTTTGCTGAAGAGTTAAAAGCGGTGATGCAATACTCATAGATTTGGAGAAGCAACCTTACCCATATTGGTAGCCCATTCCAAAACGTGCTGGGTTTGTATGCAGTAAAAGAAAGGCGGAATATCCGGGTTTTTTGAAAGGTTACGATGCCTAAGGTAGATGTATAAAAGACATCATCATGATTGTCATTTCGATCTGTATCTCCCGCCAGGAGTGAGATATTGACCCTCTCTGATGACCCGCCGCCGTCCCTGCGGGCGGGCCTCTCTCAGGTTGTCATATTTTGAGTATACACGGACTAAGTAGCCAGATTTACTGATGCTGAATTTATTGTGATTCCTTTTCAAGTTTTTATCATATTTGGCAGTGTCAGAGTGATTGGGTGTCCAGTCCATCTCTCTACAGACTTGCCCACAATGCCTTGTGTTACCATGTATCACAAGCACTACATGACCAGGCAAGCTAGTTGCAAGACAGCATTATGACCCTTAATATAAGGATAAATAGCCAGATATAGATTCTGGGCACAAATTTGTTTTGTATAGTAGGCTGTATTCCTATGCCGTGCGATGAAAGGTGACATCCCAAGAAAAAGTTCTGAAATGTTGAGTCAATGTAAAGTGGTGCATCATTTATAGATCGAATCTTTTCAGAACTTAATTTATGAAATGATCTAGCGTTATCTGCTCGTGTAAGCGACCAGCCAACCCTCGTTGACTTCCGGTCATCGCATGATGGCGTCAGAGCAAAGTCAGCTCTCGATAAAGCATGCTCTGAACTTGCTCAAGTTTAGTCCAGGATCGTCTTTGGATTCTGTCAATAAAGCAGATCTTCGAAAAAGGTATCTTCGATTAGCGCTCAACACTCACCCTGACAAGAATGCTGGCGACGGCAATGCTGCACAGCGCTTTCAGGACCTTCAGGCAGCATACAATTTCATACTCAAAGCCATAACTGATACCAAGGAACTTGAACAAGAGCAAAATAACACTGCTGAATTATTAGAGTTGTACCTAAAGGCCTTATTGGGTGGGGATGTGGAGCAGGAACTCCTTCAGCGGGGCTTGTACAGACCACCCAATGATTTTGGGATCAATTTGGCCACGCCATTTGACAAAAGGGTAATTGGCATGCATGATGATGCCAACGAATGTGATATCAGGGAAGCGCTTACTTATGTCTTTCAAGAAGAAGGCCTTGATGAGGAAGGGAACCCTTTGGAAGGGTGGGGTCGTGCTCAGGATGTGTCTGAATAAGACGATGACTGCAACGTATCCTGTTTGTATGTTACTTTGTCACGCTCGACGTAGACCTTTCTGCTGCACGCGGATATTCCAATTAAGGCCCTCTCTAACACTCAAGAACCAATCATGGCTGGCATCCAAGCTGCATACCATAGGAGCTGGCCATCTGGACATTCTGATGTGGATGCTGTCCCCTGGCTCCAACACCTGTCGTGATTTTCCATCAAAGGAGCAATATGCTTCATTCCTACTGTCAAGCGGCACTTTGACTTTGATATTCACGTGCTCTGGGAAGACAAGTGGTCTTGAGGAGAGAGTGTGAGGGCATATAGGAGTGAACAGGACACAAGGGACGCCAGGGTGTATCATGCTCCCCCCTGCAGCCAGATTGTATGCTGTGGAACCGGTAGGCGTTGCAACAATCAGCCCATCTCCCTGAATGGCAGTCACAAAATTTTTATCTATGTGAACATGGAGATTGCATAGAGAAGCACCGCTTCCTCTGTCGATGACCAACTCATTCAATACTATCGTTTGCTGTGGGCACCCTGCTTCCTCCTGTGCATCAAGGGGTGCGTGCTCTTCTTTAATGCCCCTCTCTATGTGGCACTCCAACCTGTGACGCAACATTAATGGAAATCCAGACTGAGTGCTTGTGACTCCTGAGAGTACTGCACCCATTTTTGAGACTAAGAAGGGGGTCATGAAACCTAGAGATCCCATGGCGATGGGTACCACAGGTGGCACTGGGTCGCTGGCAAACAAGCTGCATGCCCACAAAACTGTGCCATCTCCCCCCAATGTCAGCACCATGTCAATTGCTTCTGCTAAATCATGGGGTATTGTGTGTCTACATTGAGAATGCCATGTATGAATTTGATCTGCTGGGTTAATGAATTGTAAAGCTTCCATAGGCTCCTTTGGGGGGTCTACCGACAAGGCTGAGAACACACCTTCTGGTAAAGGATTGCCTTGCAATAAGTCATTCTTGGCAGCATTCACTGCAGATATAATTTGTTCCAGCTGTTGAGGTTCGGAGTATATGACTATATGTTTCAGCAACAACCACAATACAGCATGCCCTGCTGTTTGCCAGCACAAAGATGTTGGTTTGCAGCACACCAGCACTGTTTTGGGCTTCTCCAGCCAGTGTAATTTTAAATGAGAGCCAGATGCCCTCCAATTTTCTTGTTCTTGAGAACTCAAAGCATCTGTATCATCTAAACTTTCCAATGCCATGGTACTCTCCAGTGAACGAGTCAGATCACCTTCAGAACTACCAGCCCTTTCCGCAGAAAGGGAATTACGAGGGACGGCAGCAATCAGTTTAAACCTTGCTTTGCCACCATGAGGTGACAAACGACCATTTGATGACCCTCTATTTGTTCCGCTACTTGCCCATGCATGTGCTAGCGCTACCGATACAGCTGCAGCAGCACTCGGTCCCACTCCAGCCGTTCCGTCGTCAGCTACAGAGACGGTGTCCAGCACAATGCTCCCCTGTCGCATCAGACTTCTACTGATACCATTTTCATTGGCTTTATTAGTTTCAGACATGAGCAAGCAATAAGCAAGCATGGATCCCAAGTTTGTTATTGTTACGTTCTCTCCCTCAGGTAGCTTGGTCCCTGGCTGACGCTGCATTGAGGAGAATGCTGAAATTCCACCTACCAAACTGCCACTTGAATGGAGATTGGGAGGTACTGTGTGCCTTCTTCCAGGAAGACATGGCATCAAACTACTTTTTCGAGCATTTGATGTTATTTCAGACCCCACTGCCCCACTCTTTTCCTTCTCTTGTTCATATCTGCAGAAGAGAGTGGTGAAGGTGGCTGAGCCTGAGGATTGGTCTGTTAGACTCCTACCTCTGCTTCCAGTGTTCTACCTGCTTCTTGAGCGTCGCTATCTCGTTTTCAAACTCCTCCTTGGCAGTATCTATTGTTTTAATCAGACCTGGAAGATGGATCGAGCGCCGTGTGAGAACAAGGGATCGCGATCACTGGATCATGTATAGGAGACGCACCCGTGAGACGGTCCATAGCTATATATATAAATTCTACAAGAATGTACAAGCACGGAAGATCCTAAAATGTTAATGCTGTTATTTATCTATGTTCAAGTACACTTGATTGAAGCAATATTGGACCACCAAAGCAGTGGCGGACGAGGGCTGTAGTATCGGATGTTACATACAGATCGTTTATAGTGCTAAAACTCTTTACATAATACCAACTCGAAGGGCCAGCATACTTTCCTGTGGGTACTTGAAACATCTCTATATTAGAAGAGTGGTCAGGTAAGCAGAAGATGCCTCAACCTCTCAGTCTTGTTGGGTCCTATTTTACACACAGTGTATTCACCAGATCTCCCAGTGGCTTTGTGGATGAGTCTGCCGTAGTAAAGAGAACGACTCGGCCTACCTAAAACTTTGGAACGTTGATATACCACAGAAATGACTTCATTGATCAAAAGAATTGTCACTCCTTGACCTCAAGTTTAGAGAATTGACTGCTCCATACTACACTTTGTGATCTGAAGCAAACCCGCCTCGCAATATATCATCGTGCCTTAAGCAAGCGCGTTCTAAACAACTGACGAGGACATTATGGTGCTTGTTTTATGTATAGGCGATTTGCATGTCCCGTGCCGTGCCGTCGACCTGCCGAGCAAGTTTCGCTCGCTTCTGGTCCCTGGCAAAATACATAAAGTACTGTGCACTGGCAATTTGTGTACGGGCGAGATGCATGATTTTTTAAGGTCTATATGCTCTGATATAACAGTCTCACAAGGAAATTTGGATGATAATCAAAAGTACAATGACACTCAACTGGTCAACATTGGCAATTTCAAGGTCGCTGTCTGTCATGGACACCAGATAGTTCCGTGGGGTAATAAGGAGGCCCTAACCTTGGCTCAAAGACGAGTGAGCGCCGATATATTAGTGACTGGCCATGTTCGTTCTTTTAAAACACATAAGCATGCTGACGGTTTCATTCTGAACCCAGGATCAGCAACAGGAGTCCTTGCAGATGCCCCCTCTACTCCTTCATTCATCCTGATGGACATAGATGGCACTCGAGCCACAGTATATCTGTATGAACTCGTTGAAGGAGAAGTGAAAGTAGAGAAGATGTCATTTGAAAAATAGCAAGTGTATGTAGAAAATTAAATGTCTCCCTGGGCCCACATATCATCTAATTCAAGTACAATGTTCAACATTTCCTGATCCAACGCTGCCCGCTGAGCTGCCAATTGAGCATCAAGATCATCACCTTGAGCATGGTTTGATGCCACTAGAGCGGCATCCCTTTCCTCCTCCTTCTCTATTTCGTCTCCTGCCTCAGATGCAGGCTCTGTATCAACTTCATCTCGTAACCTTGAGTTCACTCTCTCAACTTCAGCAGTCCTTGCATCCAAATTCGTCTGTGCTGCCTCGGCCGCATGAGCCGCTGTCTCCAATTCTTCATTTGTTATTGGGCTAGCTAGAGCTGCATCGATCACGCGTCTTTGTCTGAGGTGATTCCATTGCAGGGGAGCAACTTTAAGGTACGTAAGCAACTCTTCAAAGTCATCTTGCATCAACAACTCAGCCTCACACTCGGCTAAAATACACATAGCGCAGCGCAGCAGTATGGCATCTGAGTTCTCCAATAGCATAATATCTATTAATCTACAAGACATATTGACAGGAAATGGACATGAGAAACATGTCAGCAACCATTGAGAGGCATACAATACAGGTACTACTGCATGAGTTTCCAAATGCTTTTTCAAATTTGGTAGATGAATGCCCAACAAGTAGTCCAGTTTCCACAATTCCAGTTTCAAACCTTCCAAGCCCGGGAGGTAGAGCTTCCTAAGATTGATTGTATCTTCTGGCTCCTTCTGACCTGGTTGAGGGCTACCCAACAACCTGCACAATAACTGAAAAGCAGGCTCTTCTTCCACGTAGAACAGCAACAGTCCTGCTACAAATGCCATCCCTTGGCAGTAACCAACTTCCAAATCTGCTAAAGAGTAGGCTTTTAACACCCTAAACAAGGCCTTCTGACCATGGTGAAATCCAAACATTGGGTGCTCAGGAAATGTGCGATGACAATCTCTTAATATGATATCATCGACATCCTCTTGGCCTATGGAAATTTGTAATAATGTAGCATATCTGGTCTCTGGTGAACACTCCTCTGAAAGTGGCCATGGCACAGCCATCATAGCGGCCATCAATTGATTCTTGAATGCCTCTCTTTCCGAACTATATGATTGAGGCCTCGATGCAGATAAAAGATGCATACCTTGACATATTTTACCTGGCCCAGGTTCAGGTACAACCTCCCATTCCTCTGCGTCTTTGCTGCTTTCATCCCGCTGTTCTTCTGCATCGCTCTCATTCATGCTCCCATCCTCTTCTGGAGATACATTCTCCTCCGCTCCTAAGTTTGCTGCAAATATCACAGGCCCTGGTGATACTACAGGCATACTTTTTATCTCTTCAGTCAACAATTCAGTGTGCCACGTGGACAGTTGTGGGTGCTCTAACAGTGCCATCCACAGACGTGTGCGGAGCTCCTGTGGTGCATCTTCAAATAGCTGAGTGCCTACTTGAATGTCAACAGGAGAATCTTTCTGCTGTTCTAATAATGTGCGCCTCCTGTTTTCTTCTGCTTGAGCTTGCAGGCGTCGAAGGACCGATTGAAGTTGCCTGGGCCCAGACTGGATGCCCTGGAGACCTTGTCGGAGGCCTTCTGCTGTCGTGGAAGCAACAGTCTGAGCAGCACGTGAACGCAATTGCGAATCTGTGATAATTGCGCCGGTGGCAGCTGCAATCGTTGCTATATTTCTGCCGAATGCCTGTAGGCTAAACTTCTTTTTTCTTTGAGATGCCGAAACGCGATCACTCTCGTCGTCAGACAGGGACATTTCTGCATGTACGCTCGTTCAAATAATCAGCATTGTTCACACTCGACACGAGTATGACAGAAAAAATGAGAAAATGTGAAGGCTCAAGTGGGGGTTGTGAGTCTTTTTGACACACTCCAAGTTCCGTTTTACCGCTGAGAGGTCGTTACATAAGAGGACAACATCTGATTATCAAAACATGCATTATATTAAACGATCATACCATTTGATAACTGAAATCTAGTCGAAGGGTTAATTATAGTTTCGGAAAACCGGTGGACACGACATATTTCCTAATTATTGTTAAATTCAAGTGGACAGAAACTCGACGAAATAGTCCTGAGAATGACTTATCAAACACGAAGGTTACATACTCAGTCACCTAAAAGCGAAATAGGAAGACGGCGTTGGCAGTCTTTGAGACGAAGCCTTGCCGGTGCGGCTGTGAGTGCAGCTGCAAAAGGGGCTGGTGCTGGAGAATCGGCTGCCAATGCTGGATCTGCTTCTGCTAAGAAGGGTTTATCTGGTTGGTGGAGTAACATGACCAGCAGTGTAGGTCCATCTGTTCAAGTCCATGCCAATAGAATAGCCAGTAAAGCCAGAATGAAATGGACAATGCCAGTAGATGTGAAAGTGGACATCTTCCGTCCAACTTATGAGTTCATTGAAGAAACGGCTACCCTTATTTGGTACCAACTGCCTCCTCAAGCACAAAGAGCAGCCCCTTTTGTAGCATCTGCAACAGGAGGTGGTGTATTAATGTATGCAATTCAAGGTAGACGCTTGCATCATGAGAAAGAGAGACGGATAGCTGCTGAAGCCCAGGTGGAAGCTGTGCGGAAGGACAATCGAGAATTGTTAAATAGAATGAATGTATACAAAGCAAAATCAGGAGGACCCAGATCAGATATAGAAATAAGGATGGCAAGTGCAATAGCTGAATTGACCCAGTCAGCTGCCGCTGCGGCTGATGCAGCAGCAAGAGCAGCTACAGCTTGTATCATCCAGAGACCTTCTGTGCAGAATAGTTCATGAACACTAGATGTATGTGTTCAGGAGGATCTAGGTATACAATTTACTTGTAATGTGTAAAGTTGTTGTTGAGTTAGTAGTAGGTTTTAGTCGAGGAGTGCGTATGTCGCATCGTACGCCACTCCACAGGCATTGCTGTCTGTGCTTATTCTGATGTATCCCTTGTCACCCCATGCCTCAGACCATGAGTTTCTAATAACATAGTAACTCCCCTCCTCTTCATTATGTCCATAGCCCACTAATGTTACAGCATGATCCAGGTCATCGGGCATATACTTGCAGTTGGGATCGTAGTACACGCCTGACGAGTAAAATGTGAATGATGGCTGGCTAGCATCGATGGACACTGAAAGGGGTCCCCTTGAAAAGAGAGATTCTTTCAATGCCTTCTCATCACCCATGGGAGTCCTGACAAAGCCTTTAAAATGCTGTGTACCATTGACTGGGGCATCTTTCCTACAGAAGCGATCCTGACCTTGGTACCTATAGTCCTTGGAGAGACTGACTCCTCCATTCTCTACAGTCCACCCTATGGCAGCCCAGGGGTCACCACCATCGCACGCTTGATTTGCCACCAGATGTTCAGGAACGTATCCCCAAGAGCAGTCCATAATCTGCTGCTCTGAGAAGGATACCGCATCTCCCGTCCTCATAAACCAAGCAGCCTCCATGGCTGCAGTGGCGCCAAATACCCAACATGATCCACATGCAGCTTGATCTTTAGGAAACCCAATACCATCTGCACCACTTTTTCTCCAATCTATGCTTGTTGGCAGTTTGTTTGGGTCTGCCAGCGGCTCATACTTCAGTTCATACTTCTTAGGTATTTCATTACGCCCTTCCCTTGGCTTGGAATGATTGGGGAGCATCACAGCCAGATACTCCTCCCTCGTCCAATCTGCAAATTTATTAATTGCAAGGGTATAACCGACATTGGCAGCATTATGTCTCTCAATCAGCTGCAGATTACTCTGGAAGATCTCCTGGCGCATCGTATATTCCCGCAGGGAACTGTGGCGGCGCGACTGACCGTGTTCAGAAGCAAGGAAGTTGTCATATGCCCCATCCCCGCTGTACTGAACCTTGGGCAAGAGGCTTTTAAGTCTCAATAAATGTGCCTTGCCCTTCTGGAGTGATTCAGGCTCTGGCTTAACACCTTTACATGCCTCTGGCGTCTTGAAGGCTTCCTCGTCAGGCTTTCCTGGACTATAGGATGTGTATTCATATGCATAGTGATCAAAATGGCTCTTTGAAATAAAATCTTGACCAATAATATCAAGTCTCTTTGGGTGACCAGATTCATCTGCAAGAAACTCGTATGAGATGGTCTTGCCTTGCCTGTGGTTGATGTAGGTCCATTTCTGATGTCCATTGCCATCGACTCCGTTGAATTCCCAATCGGTAAGATCTGGTAATGCATCCATGCTCTCATCATCATAATCATCGTGAAAAACAATACAATGCAATGTGTCAATTTGAGGTATAAGGCTTTTGACTAGATGATGCTTTGCCAAGACTACATTCTCAAACACCTCAACTCGGGCGGCTTGCTTGTCAAAGTCTCTGTGGACAGTTACTGGATAGCTCACAGGCTCAGGCTTCGCCAGAGGCAAACTGTAATTGTAGGATACGCTGTATGATTGAGGCCACAGGGGAGGTTTCCTATAGGATGTGCTCGTCAGTGCGGCATCCGGAACCTGAATTCGTGCTGCGTCCACCGTGACCCCGATGACAAAGCTGAACAGTACAAAGTGTGAATTTTTCATTGCAATTTATAAAGTCCAGTGTGTAAGCATGATTCGAAATTGGATGAGCCATCGCCTTCCTCATGGACTATAAGCCCTAGGTGACTCCTTCAAGCTTTCTAGCTTTGGTGACGAGGGGCCACTTTTTTACACAGGCTGCAAGGTTTGCTCAATTGAGAATCCTGATGCTTTAATAATTGGTACACATCTTTCACACAACGCTGCATGTTCTTCATCTTCACCCACATGTATGCTGTAATTCCAGCACCGGGGGCATTTGGCTCCTTCCGCCTTTGAGACTCCCACTGTTACCGTCGCACCTGCGCCCTCGTCTAATTGCAAACTGCTGCTATAGGTTGCTGTACTTGCCTCGTCAGCAGTTTTGACAAGATCCACTTGGGAAACTATAAATGAGTACCTGAGTGGATCTTGCACATTACTGGAAACTTGAAGAGATGCTAATTGTGCAGCCAAATCAGTGTCAGGTACATGTACCTTCACTGCAGCTTCTAAGGAGGCCCCAATGATTTTATCGACCCTAGCCTTTTCTAAACATTGATTAACTTCTGCTCTAATTGCAAGCAGAGATCTCCACAGCAACCGGTCCTCCTCAGGGAAGGATCTCCATTGACTAGGCACAGAGCACCACCCAGCTTGAAACACAGAATCGGTCAGTTTCATCATTGGAAGTGCCTGCCAAGCATCTTCTGCCATGTGAGGCAATATTGGTGCAATGAGAGGGAGGAGATTCTGCAACAAAGCATTCAATACAGTTTGGCAAGCTCTTCTGTCAGCAGAAGCAGGAGCGCTCACATATAAGCGGTCCTTCACCACATCCAAGTAGAAATTTGACAGATCTGAGACGGCAAACCTCTGCAGTGCTTGGTACACCTTAGAAAATTGAAAGGTGCTATATGCAGCATTGCATTCATCCACCATTTCTGCCAGCTTTAATAGCATATACTTATCAGTCGCAGGTAATGACTCATATGTCACTGTGCCATGATCAGGATCAAAGTCTTGCAAGTTCCCTAGAATATACCTCAGCGTAAATCTCAATTTTCTGTAAACTTCTGCTACTTGGCTCAGTATGCGACTACCAATCATAACGTCGGATGAATAATCGACAGATGCTACCCAAAGGCGGAGGACGTCTGCTCCATAGGGAGGGTCTTTCTTCTGATCTTTTCCTCCCAAGATAACAGCCCTAGGATCCACTACGTTTCCCAAAGATTTACTCATCTTCGTACCCTTCTCATCCAACACAAAGCCATGTGTCAACACACATTTGTAAGGTGGTGACCCTGTTGCTGCAACTGATGTCAGCAAGCTACTTTGAAACCATCCACGGTGTTGATCGCTCCCTTCCAGGTACAGATCAGCAGGAAAATTGACGTCTGGGTCATCAGCAAGGACACCTGCCCAACTGCTGCCAGAGTCAAACCAGACATCCATGGTATCCTCTCCCTTTTTCAGTTTGCTTGCCTCTCCTCTTAAGCTTTCTGGCAGCAATTCTTCAATAGATCGTTCCCACCACACATCGGCCCCATGCTGTCCAACCACCTGAGTGACAAAGTCTATTGTCTCTTGCGTCAGCAATGGCTCTCCCGACTCTTCATAATAAAACACTGGAATCGGAACTCCCCACTTGCGCTGCCTTGAGATACACCAATCTGACCTGCTAGCTGTCATGGAGGTGATTCTGTTCTCCCCAGATGCAGGAATCCACTCACAATCGCTGATGGCTTTGAGGGCTGCATCTCTGAAACCTTCAACAGAGGCAAACCATTGGTCAGTAGCCCTGAATATAGTCGGCTTTTTTGTCCTCCAATCATAAGGGTACTTGTGTGCATATTTCTCTTCTAAAAGTAAGACTTGTGCAGCTTTCAAGGCTTCAATGACCGCAGCATTGCCCTCACTTTGCACACTGAGACCAGCGAAATCTTCTCCAGCTTCTTTAGTGAATCTCCCAGCATCATCAACCGGGGAGAGAAGGGGCAGACCATAGCGCTGACCGACCGCATAATCCTCCTGACCGTGCCCGGGTGCGGTATGAACCAGACCAGTCCCTGATTCAGTCGTTATATAATCGCCCCCAATGACTACAGGCGAACATCTTTCGTACAATGGGTGGCGGTACTGTGCTCCTTCCAGCTCCTGTCCCTTCAGAGTGGCTACTATATCAAATGACATGCCGAGCTTGTCAGCCAATGTGTTGACCAAGTCTTTGGCCACAATTAAGGTGCTGGGTCCCCCCTCTGTCTGAACCTTACCCTTACAATGCACTACTGCATAGTCCAGATCTCCGTTCACTGCCACCGCTAGATTTGCTGGTATGGTCCAGGGGGTGGTCGTCCAGATGGCGAGATGTGCGTCCTTCAGTTCCGCCTTTCTTGATTTCATCAGAGCATCTGGCACAGAGGTGATTGGCATGGCAACATAGATGGATCTCGACGTATGTCCCTCTGGATATTCCAACTCTGCTTCTGCCAATGCGGTTCTGGAAGATGGACTCCAATGGACTGGTTTTCGCCCTCTGTAAATGTGCCCATTCAACACCATCTGGCCAAAGACTTTCAATTGTGCTGCTTCATACGACGGGTTCAGGGTGACATAGGGATCTGTCCAGTCAGCCCATACGCCATATCGTTTAAACTGCTCTCTTTGCGAGTCAACAGTGTTGAGAGCAAATTCAGCTGCTTTCTTTCTGAGTCCAATAGGCGTCAAATTCTTCCTTTCATCCTCCTTCATACCTTGCAACACTTTGAGTTCGATGGGAAGTCCGTGGCAATCCCACCCTGGTACAAATTTTGCTTTACGTCCTTGGAGTAAATGAAATCTATTGATGACATCTTTTAATATTTTGTTGAGGGCATGACCAATGTGTAAGTCTCCGTTGGCATAGGGGGGTCCATCATGGAGTGTGAACACACCTCCTGGGTTGTTCCGGGATAAATGCTCGTAGATTTGTTTGTCTGCCCAGAATTTCTGAATTTCTGGCTCTCTGACTACAGAATTAGCTCGCATATCAAAGGATGTCTGGGGCAAATTGACAGTTTTGGTGTAGGGGTTGTCATCTTTCGGACGGGCTTTGGCAGCCAAACAACGGAGAGGGTGTCGTCCGGCAGGACGATACGGCAGAAAAATACCGGTTGCTGTCCTATCAATCAAACTCAAGTTTCTTAGGAATCGTGAATTCATTGTATGACTCTGCAAAATTAAGGGAACCGGTGAGTGAAGGTCTGAGAAGTAATCACAATCCCACCACAAGATACCGACCTGAGAGGTAGGGCGAGAGAGACGGCTAATACTGCCCTGATATTTGATTTTGCAGTAACTAAGAGTCTTCATCAAGTTTAGTTCTCCGTTTGAAGTATAACACTTAGCGAATTCAAGAAGGATCCCCAAGTGAACTGCCAACACAAGAAGCTAAAGCTGGGTGTGCACTGCAAATTAAGGGGGCAATGTGGGATACTTGCGCAGTTGTAGCGAGTCAGTTTTAATTTTTGTGCATCCATTATCTCATTCCTGGCATGCTGTGCCCACTTTTGCCCAGCATTCTCCTTATTGTCAATTCCTGTTACCTTGGTGATATAAAATAACAAGGAAAGAGTAACTATTTATCAGTATTTGTAAATTCAATTGATCAAGTAATCATGATAGGAGCTCATAACCTGAGCTTCTCTACTTCTGAATTAAGGCCATCACAAAAGAGTGTCTTTCGGCCTGCGAAGTACGCTAGGACTGCTACGAATCAACCAGCCAGTCTGCCTTTGAAATGTTCAAGTCCATCAGTACAGTTCGATAACCGCAATAGAAATGGAGCGACGTCTTCAAGTACAGAGCCCATTACTGTGAGTTCAACGAAGAGGTGCATGCACCTCTTGACCCGCAAAGTATATCTAGATGTGATATTTAAACGTGATTATTAAAAGATGAGAGACGTTTGAGTTTCTTGATACTGACCTAATGACCCAACCTTCCAACCTGTAGGTTGACCGAGCTTCAGAGACTCCCTTCAGCAAAATACTGGCAGCCAACCGTGGTGAAATTGCAGTACGGATCACTAGAGCAGGTCTCGAATTGGGATTACAAACGGTTGCTATATATAGCCCTGCTGATCGCTTGAGTCCCCATCGATACAAATCGGATGAATCATATGAAGTGGGCCGACCTGAAATGACCCCTGTACAGTGCTATCTTGACCACCAGGGCATTGTCAAGCTTGCCAAGGAGTTGGGTGTCGACGTTATCCATCCGGGATACGGTTTTCTCTCTGAAAATCCTGCCTTTGCAAGAGAATGCGCAGCTGCTGGGGTTACTTTTGTCGGTCCACTGCCTGAGACCATCGAAGCCATGGGGGACAAAACTGCGGCTCGAAGACTGGCTAAGGAATGCAGTGTTCCTGTCGTCCCAGGTACAGATGAAGCATTAGAGAATGCTGCGGAAGCTTTGGCTTTTGCAGAAGTGGCTGGCTATCCAGTCATCCTCAAAGCTCGTTCCGGTGGTGGGGGAAGGGGTATGCGTGTCGTTCGTTCTGCAGATGAAATGGAAGATCTATATGCCCGGGCTTCTAATGAAGCTTCAGCAGCATTTGGAGATGGTGGCATGTTTTGTGAGAAGTTTGTGGAGGATCCTAGGCATATTGAAATCCAGATTTTGGCAGATAATTATGGTAATGTGGTCCATCTTTATGAGAGGGATTGCTCTGTGCAGAGGCGACACCAGAAAGTTGTTGAAATTGCTCCAGCTCCGTGTCTTTCACAAGCCATCAAGGATAACTTGTATGCAGATTCTGTCAAACTTGCTAGACACGTTGGCTATCGAAATGCAGGAACTGTTGAATTCATGGTCGATAAGCATGGTAAGCATTATTTTTTGGAGGTCAACCCCCGAATCCAAGTTGAACATACGGTCACAGAAGAAATTACTGGTGTCGACCTCGTCCAGAGCCAGATAAGGATCGCTGGGGGTGCTAGTCTGGCAGATCTTGGTCTTGGTTCCCAAGCTGATGTTGCTAGGCCCAATGGGTATGCTATTCAAGTCCGTGTCACCAGTGAAGATCCTGAATTGAACTTTCAACCAGATTCTGGACGAATCACGGCCTACCGCTCCCCCGGTGGTCCTGGTGTTCGACTGGATGGGTATATGCAAGCAGGGAACACCATCTCCCGTCATTATGATTCCTTGCTTGTCAAGGTAATTTGCAAAGCTCCCAGTTTCCTTGGGGCTGTTCAAAAATTACAGAGAGCTCTGTATGAGTTTCACATTCGTGGCGTCAAAACCAATATCCAATTCCTCGAGAATGTGTTGAGGCATCCAGGCTTTTTGTCAGGCAATGCTACAACTTCATTTATCGAGCAAAATCCACAACTCTTCAATTATTCCCGTGAAAGTATAGAGTCAAGCAAACTGCTGACTTATTTAGCCGAAATGGTGGTCAATGGCCCCAAACACCCTGGGGCAGTGGGACCCCCACCGACAAAGTTCTCCCCAAGTCCTCCTGCAATCCCATCAGTCTCACCATCCTCCAGTCCACCAGAACGGTGGAGGAATTTGTTATTGAAGGAGGGGCCAGAAGGTTGGGCGAGAGCAGTCAGGGAGCATCGCAACACCAAAGGCATCTTGCTCACCGACACGACGATGCGCGATGCACATCAGAGTCTGTTGGCTACCCGTATGCGTACTCAAGACATGCTCAAAGCAGCCCCTGCTACTGCACATATCCTTGCCAATGCAGCCTCCCTTGAGATGTGGGGAGGCGCAACATTCGATGTGGCTCTGCGCTTCCTGAGGGAATGTCCCTGGCGCCGATTGGAGCTTCTGAGGGAGAAGATTCCTGGCATACCATTCCAGATGCTTCTCAGGGGTGCCAACGCCGTAGGGTATACTACATATGCTGACAACGTCGTCAAGAGATTTGTGTCAGAGGCTAGATCTGCAGGTGTGGATATATTTAGGGTTTTTGATTCTTTAAACGATATTGACCAGCTGAAATTTGGCATGGATGCCGTGAGGGATGCCAATGGAGTGGTGGAAGGTACCATCTGCTATACTGGCGATGTGACTAGTAAGAATCCTGGAAAGTACGATTTGGAGTATTATATGAGCTTGGCAGAGCAATTGATAGCTGCTGGGGTACATGCCCTGGCTATAAAGGACATGGCTGGTCTATTAAAGCCAAGAGCTGCAACACTTCTTGTGGGGTCCCTACGACACCGCTTTCCAGATGTGCCCATCCACGTACACACCCATGACACAGCGGGTACGGGTGTTGCCACTCAATTGGCAGCAGCTGCTGCAGGTGCAGACATCATCGACTGTTGTATCGACTCTATGTCTGGCACTACAAGTCAGCCTTCCATGGGTGCCCTGGTACACAGTCTGAGGGGCACCGAACTAGATACAGGAATTGATCCAAGAGAGCTCCTGATCTTGATTGATTATTGGGAGAAAACAAGAGGTCTCTACCGTCCATTTGAACAGACACTCTTGTCCTCGTCTTCTGAAGTCTATTATCATGAAATGCCAGGTGGACAGTACACCAACCTTAAGTTCCAGTCACAATCTTTAGGACTGGGGGATGATTGGTCAAAGGTCAAGGAGTCATACGCAGCTGCCAATAGGGCATTGGGTGACATTGTCAAGGTAGGTAGTCGTTGATTGGGGGATGCCTTGTCTATATACACATACACATACATAAAAGGCGATATATAGAGTCGTCAGAGTGCATGCATTCAAACATGCTCATTGCATAATTTGACACTAGTTATCGCCGACAGTGGATTGGGTAACTTGTCGTAGCGCTGATGTGCAAGTGTTACAGCGTGCACAGCAGCAGACAAGGGATCCCAGACAAAAGTGCTAAAGATTCTTTCTTTCTCACACTATCCCCCCCTCCTCATATATTATTGATCAAAACAGGTAACACCGAGTAGTAAAGTTGTGGGCGATTTGGCACAATTCATGGTAGCCAACAACCTTGACGAGCATTCTTTAGTGGACAAGGCTGAGTCTCTCAATCTGCCAAAGTCAGTCATAGAATTTCTTCAGGGGTGCATAGGGAGGCCCAGTGGTGGATTCCCAGAACCACTCGCATCTAGGGTGCTCAAAGATCTGCCCCGCGTCGTCGGTCGTCCCGGGGAATCCCTGGAGCCAGTAGATTTGAAAAGATTTGAGCTCGAGCTGAAGGAGAGCCATGAAGGATATAAGCTGCGTCTCCATGATGTCATGTCTTCAGCCATGTACCCTAAGGTATTTGCCGAGTATGTCAAATTTGTTGATAAATATGGGAGGTTTGTGGAGAAATTGCCGACCAGAGCATTTTGGGCTCCGTTAGAGGTGGATGAGGAAATTGACATAGAATTGAGCAAGGGTAATATTGTCAACATTAAGTACAAAGCAAAAGGAGAACTGCAGCCAGGTGGAACAAGGGAAGTGTTCTTTGAAGCAAATGGGGTGTTGAGGTCAGTGGAGGTTAAGGATGAAAAGGCTGCTAAAGAATCTGCTGCTGGCAGCACTAAGAGGGCTGCGAGGGAGAAGGCAGATCCAATGAAGGAGGGATCTGTGTCAGCCCCTATGAGTGGGGAAGTAGTAGAGGTAAGGGCGGCTCCAGGTCAAAAAGTAAAGGCAGGTGAGCCATTGGTCGTTCTGAGTGCAATGAAAATGGAGACCAGTGTTTCTGCCACATGCACTGGTACCATCCAGCATGTCTATGTGATCAAGGGTGACCAGGTAGATAACGCTGATGCACTGTTGCTGATCAAGCCAGAGGGGGTGGAGGTGGGGGTATCTACCGGAGAGAAAACTCTGATGGGGGTTTTAGAATAGACTCTCTTTTGTATTTTAAATAATTTACATAAACGATTTCAATCAGTATTGTCAGGCTGATAGTGTAGGTCCATAGCCGCCAGCCTTGGGAGGAGGTGAGCCTGCCTCTGGGGGGTATTGGTTTATTTTATCAGCACTCTCAGTGCTATGGAGCGCCTGCTGCTGTCTCCCAAACTTGCGAGGTCTATTACTGCGGTCCTTTCGTGCCAAGGACGCAATGTGCTCCTTAGAATAGGGGGCATACTCATATAATACATCATACAGTGGCCTCATCTCCTCAGGAGGGGAATAATTCCCAGACAGCACTTTTTCAGATGTGAAGTCTGACCCATACAAACCAAGATTTGTTTTGTCACAGAGACTTTCAAAACCAAATCGCAGGCATGCTTCCACCAAAAATGCTTCTATGATGTAATATGTTGCATACATGCCCCCCCCAGGTAACTTTTCAAGGATAATGTCCTTGCCCGCTGATGAGGTTGTCACTTTTCTTATACTTGAGCCATTCATGTCCAACAGGCCTTGTAGATAAAGACCCCAGGGATGGTGTGTCTCCACCTGTGAGCATATGGCTTGGTCGTTCATGAGAGCATGGCAGAATACTGCAACAGACCACCCAAATGTAAAACCTATTGAAAATATAAAGCCTTTGGTAAAAACTGGACCTGACCAAGTGACGCTTCCATCTAAATGATGCTGCTTCTTCAGTACTATTCCTTTCTCTTTTGCAAAGCTGAAAAATCCAAACCCTAACTTTTTCCGAATGACAAACTTGATACCCTCAGCACTGACAATTGCGGATTTAGGCATTGCCGGTGGCTTATATCTATTGGGAGCAACTTGTTCTTGGTAACATAATTGCTCTAGGAAGCCTGTAAAGAACTGGGCACCTTGTTCGGCCTTCACAGTTGCATACTCCGTTGGCTGAGCCAGTTGGGTAAGGACGTAAGGTACAGTGTTGCACGAGCAGGAGTGGCACAGGGGATTACCTCGAAGGGGCTACTCGCGTTCGAACTCATTTCTGACATAGAAAGTTTTGTTCCATCTGATGCCATGTCAGACCTTTAGAGGATCAGGCCGGCTAGCTAAAAGGAGGACACCTCGAATTGCAATTCGCTCTTAAGCCAGGACACCGTTGTTTTCTAAGTATAGTTACGTCGTCATAAAGTTTGGAGCAACAGCCACACATACGAAAAAGAACAGTATGTTTATTCGAGCTTCATTCTCCCTTGAGGATTCTCAACCCCGCCATGGGCAAGCGTCATAACAAAATTCGTACAAGTCACATAAATCTCTTTCAATTATCGTTTCTCTTGTTAAACATAGTAGATTATGTCAAGGGTTGGCTGGAATTTATTTGTTGTAGCGGTGATCCAGTGATGTCCCACTGGACGTGAAGCTTGGTAAATATTCCTGACATGAAAATGCCAGAAAAGGCTGTGAATGCCGAAACGATAATACAAATGCGTAGGGTCAAACGACCACAAACTGCTGCTGACTTGCGTAACCGGGCGTCCCTTCGGGCAGTCATCAAACTCTTGGACGGAGCTGCCACCGATGCTAGCACACTTTGGTCAATTGCTCGCATCATGTCTGCAGATGAGTTCATGCAAGTTGCAGAGGAGAGAGCTCTAGCAAACCTTTGTGGGAATGCTACCTGCAGCAATCACATGGATCTGAGTAAAACCACCAAGTTGAGGCCAGATGCTGGATATGACTTTTTCTGCAGTCCAAACTGCAAGACTTTCGTGTATGCGTTTGCAGAAAGATTGGGTAGCACAAGTCAGGCATTGTCTAGGTTTGAACTGTTAATGTCAAGAGTCGAATCAGAAAATAGTAAAGTAAAAAAGAGGGACTTTGCTGCAGGCACAGCAACTGCACCCATCATGTTGGCACAGGTAGTGGAAAAGCAACCTGGAGAAGCATCCGCTAGTACAGCTCCAACAGCAAAAAGGGCTCTTTCTGTTGAAGGCTATATTCCCAAAACTAGTAAGAAGTCAGTGAGATTTAGTGACCAGACTCAAGTGAAGGAAATACCCTCAATGGTTGAAGATCTGGAAGGGCAAGAGCAACAGAAACCGGTCCTTGTTTTTGATGTTGAAGACCCGTCGAGTCCACTGGATGGTAATGCACTCAACACAAGGTTTGGGACCTTGAGAGTGGCAGATTCAGA
This sequence comes from Axilococcus clingmanii, assembly GCA_019693495.1. NCBI lineage: Eukaryota > Viridiplantae > Chlorophyta > Chlorophyceae > Chlamydomonadales > Chlorococcaceae > Axilococcus > Axilococcus clingmanii. The sequence continues at coordinate 7,230 of JAAMXV010000671.1, read as the reverse complement.
AGAGGATGATATTCCTGAAGAAGCCATAGATGTCACAGCACGACTGGATCAGATCCTGACAAGGCAGATTCGAGCGGGCGTTCAAAGACTTGCACCAAAGTTGACAGCCACTTTACCTCCTGAACTAGATGCTGCACTTGAAGAGTCAGATGTGGATGAAGAGGAAGAGGAAGGAGAGGAGGGGGATTGGATGAAGAGTGATGATAGTGAAAGTGATGAGGATGGGGTTTCATCTTTCAAGATGCGGATGACATTTTTTGGACTGCTCCATACTCAGATGGAAGCCTGGGTTTCAGAGTCCACTCTAGAGTATGTAGCTTTGAAACAGCAAGTAGCGCCTCCAGTACAGACATCATCCGAAGGACTGGAAATTTTAGCACAGTTCATTGGGAGAGCGGTTCCAGGAGTGATTGAACAACTGGCTATTGACGTACCCAGACAAGAACTAGACAGATATTTGAACGACTTGCTGAGAACATTACAAGTCGTAGGCTCCTTGCCGGGGTTTACAGCATCGCAATGGCAGCTGGTCGCTGTTGTCTTTATGAAAGCATTATCATTGACAAGGGTTCCTGCCCTGAGATCTGCGTTTGATACAAGGGCAGGCATTCATAGAATCAGCAGACTACTTGGATCACTGGCATTTACTATAGAAGAGTTCTATGCAGTGCTGGAGCTGTTGGTCAGACCAGAGGAACCTGTCCAATGTTAGGGATCTTTTAGTTCTTTTCCCTACATCAGATCCATCCAAGCTGGCCTTTGCTCATCATTAATTATAATTTTTGTACTAGATGTTACAAATACAACGTGAATATACTGGAGTACACAGACAACGGCAAGGTGGTATGCACCGAGGCTTTCTTCGCTCAAAAATCTGTCTCTAAAAATGTCTCATACTGAAGCCGAGCTTCTTCATGGTTACAGCATAGGCATTATGGACAACTTCAGTTTTCGACAGAGAAAAGAGCCGCCTGGTTGATTTGTTATACCTCTTATGCACGTACCCTGGCTTCATAAAGCGTATTTTCTGGCCGCCTGTCAACTTGAACCTCTGCTTATAAGAAGAGTAAGGTTTTATTTTACCTCCTATAAACCTTGGCACTAAATGAGATGACGACATCAAACGTAGACCTAGAGTTTGGGAAGGACTTTGGGAACCAGAGGAACTGTCACTCAGGTACCTTGGCACAGCTTGCCATGGACGGTTTTGCGACTCTTCTGCACTTGACCTCGGCAAACTCAACTTGGGCAATGCAGAAGTCATACCTAACGTATGAATTGACGCTAATGATTTAAATTCTCCACATCTAAGGAATCCTATCACAGCTGTTTTCAATCCAAAAACCATCGCGGTGCACCTAACAACTGTTCAATAAAATTCAGTTTGCACAATGAGGTGACCCATCATTGAAACATGCAGCTGGATACTTCGTGGTTTAATTCTACACTACCTGTCCAGGCCAATTTTCGCCTGCAAATGGATGGGCGTTACTACTTTGTCCCAGGAATTGTGGTGTGCAGCCATCATAAGAGCAATTTCTAATTCTTCAGCCTCCTCTTTTGAAAGAAAGGGGTAGAGGAAGGCCTTTCTAATTAACAGATAATATGGGTGAGTAGCAAGAGGGTATTAACCGTAGCTTTGATGCGGGAATAAGCCATTAATTCTTGTGGCATGGGTCTGTGGTTGCCTTGTGTATCGAGTGTCGGCATTAGATACGAATATTTGTAAATTTGATTGTTGTCTTGGGATCTGGTTGCTGCTACAACAAAAACTGGGAAAATAAGAGGGCCATCAAAACTTGATGTAAACTCAACGCCCTTTTGCTGTGCAGGAATTTCTCGCGACTCTCTGCATAAGCGCAGAGCTACAGGTGGAAAGCAAAAGGCATGGCGCAAAAAGCGGAAGTATGAGCTTGGCCGTCAGCCCGCCATGACCAAGTTGTCCTCCAATGTGTGTGTCCGCCCAGTCCGCGTACGTGGAGGAAACAGAAAATTCCGTGCCTTGCGTCTGGATTCTGGAAACTTCTCATGGGGTAGCGAAGCTACAACTCGTAAGACTCGTATTTTGGATGTTTCGTACAACGCCTCCAACAATGAGTTGGTGCGTACGCAGACTCTTGTTAAGAATGCTATCATCCAGGTTGATGCTGCTCCATTCAAGGCATGGTATCAGCAACACTATGGTGTTGAGGTTGGATTGAAAAAGAAGAGTTCAGCAGATAAAGCAGGCGAGGCAACAGAAGCACAGACACAGAGTAATCACATAAAGAGAAAGATAAAGCAGCGCAACCAAGGACGTAAGTTGGATTCCCTAATGGATGATCAATTTGCGACTGGCCGTTTGTATGCATGCATTGCTTCACGTCCAGGCCAATGCGGTCGTGCAGACGGATATATTCTGGAGGGGCGTGAGCTTGAATTCTATTTGAAGAAAATGCAGAAAAAGAAGGGTAAAGCAGCATAAATAGTAGTAAAAGACCAAAACATAATGTAAGAAAACAGAGTATATGTGAATCTTGACATTTTGCATTTCATGTCTAAAACCTCAATAGTCTCCTGCCCAGCCACATGAGCGAGAGAGGCTCATGGGATGCAAGGGTAGAGTTTCTCTCCGAAAGCTTAAACCCGCTGTCTAAGCTCGAGAGTCTAACGCATTTGAAGTAAATTTTGTGGAAGTAGAGTAATTAGGCCCCCCGAGGCTGTGTTAACATAGCTTTGCAGTAAGTTGATTTGATTTGTAAGTCAGAGTCGTGCTTTCCACAAAGACAAAGGGATGAAGAGTCGCACATTCAAGGAAGAGCACCCTTTCGGTGAGTACCGGAGACTAGTCCAGGCGTCTTGCTGACTGTTGGACTGATATCCCTTGTTCTGAAATTGCGAAGAAAGACGCGAAGCTGAAGCAGCTCGTATACGGGAGAAGTATCCAGACAGAATTCCGGTATGTTGTTTAACCTCGTCAAAGTACACGCTCATAATTAACTCACTATCATTCAATTTAGGTCATTGTGGAGCGGGCACATCGTTCAGATGTACCAGATATTGACAAGAAGAAATATTTGGTCCCACAAGATTTGAGCATCGGACAGTTCATGTATGTTATCAGAAAGCGCATCAAGGTCAGCCCAGAGCAAGCCATATTTCTGTTTGTAGAGAATGTTCTCCCACCGTCTCCTGCCCTCCTTGCTGACGTGTATGAAGACCATAAGGATGAGGATGGCTTTCTGTATCTCACATACAGTGGTGAGGCTACCTTTGGATAAGTAATCTTTGTTTAGCTATCTTAATTATAAGACCAATGTACACTACTGTATATGTCTCACCTGGAAGACTGTAGAGCTAACCCTTTGAAAGGTCGAGGTTGGAATTTTTGAATGTGGCTCTAACGATCTGTTGTGTTGCTGTGTAAAGATACATTGTACTATGTCAAAACGCTACTTACAAGAGGTTGAGACAATAAACCATCAAAGAGGCTCTCTTAGATTAGAAACTAGCCCATAAACATGCTCTTAAATTTTAAGCACCTGGGACGAACTTTTGTGCGAAAGCGAAGCCGTTGTTGGCAACAGGGTCGTCCAAATGGTCGTAAAGGTTCTCGAGAGGTCCCTTGCCGGTGACAATAGCCTGAACGAAGAAACCGAACATGGAGAACATAGCCAAGCGTCCGTTCTTGATTTCCTTAACCTTCAACTCAGAGAAGGTCTCTGGGTCATCAGCAAGGCCAAGAGGGTCGAAGTAAGCACCACCTGGGTAGAGCTTATCAAGACTATCAGCCCACTCAAATGGACCACCGTTCTGGCGGTATTGCTCAACCAATCCCATAAGCAAAGCCTGGATGAGGACAGTTGCAACAATGGACTTGGCGTGGATCAGAGATCCGTTTCCGAGGTAGTTGAGGCCATCATCAGAGAAGATGGATGCGCCGGCCTTGAACCAAACAGCCTCTGGGAAGTCAACAGCACCGTTGGCCTTGAGGAGCTCTGGGGTAATGCATCCCAAGGCACCCAACATAGCCCAGCGAGCATGGATGACTTCAATGGTGCGGTACCTTGCGAAAGTCTCTGGATCGGCGGAGAGGCCTGCGGTGTCCCAACCGTAGTCACCTGGGTATGTGCCATCAAGGTAAGATGGAGTAGCACCATCAGAGAATGGTCCCAAGAACTTTGGGCGGTCAGGGCCATACCAGACAGACTCAGTGGAAGCAGACTTCTTGCCCTTGGTGGTCTGCACGGACGAGGGGAGGTGAATGAGTGATTTGTCATTGTGAGGAAGATGACAACAAATGCATCGATCAGAAGACGCTCTTCCTATAGTTGTATCCCAATTTGGATGAAACGAGTGCAAATTAGCTTTGCAGTGGTTCATCCGAGGAACAAGGCAAGAGCTATCTCAGAAGATATCGGAGGACATACCTTGACAGTGCGGCGCATAGTGGTTTGCACGCGCTGCAAAAGACAGTGTGAAGCATGATGTTAGTTTTGAACGTGTCTTATAGGTGGATAAGGTCACATGAGAACCGGGTTGAAATCAGAATCTTACCTTGAAGCCAGCAACGGCAGAGCGGGAGCTGAGGACAACAGACATGTTTGCTACGTTTCTCTAAATTGGTGAACAAATCAAAGAATGTAAGATATGCTGAGAATGGCGAATGATCGAACCTTACGTCTCCAATCTAAGAGATGATGATACAGAATCTATCTTATCGCTGCTGTGTGGTTGACACAGCAGCATGAGCACCTGCATCAGCCTGAATGTGGGTGGATGACTGCACATTTTGGGAAAGCTTTCAAAGGCAATGTATCACATAACTTGAGTGGAAAACGATTGATGATCCTTGCAAAATTGAAAATCGACACTTTTGTCATGAGCAATGGCCTTAAATAGTTCCTTTTGTTCAATGGTCATCGGGCCTTGCCCAGCACAAGGGGGTGAAGCGAAAGAAATACATACTAACAGAGATGAGATAAGGCATGCTTATGAAGTCTTAACAGATGGAGTTATGGATTAAAATGATATGACGCACAAAACTTCAAAATATCTTACATTCTCCATACAAAAAGGGCTGGTCTGATACCTCACCAGTCGGGCTTTTACTCAAGCTTCCCAGTCCCAGTGTACATATGATATGATCCCTTGATAAGCAAAGTTGCCGCCACAGCGCTGAATGCTAGTGGAATTGCTACGCTAGTAATGCGGTCCACTCTGCAGAGAGCAAAAAAGGCTTTGTGTAAGGCACGCATATCCGGAGCAAGGGGCAACTGCTGAGTGAGGCATAGAAATCTTAGACACTTACGGCATCCTCTTGTGGATATTTCCAGTAGCTTTCTGGATTATCTGCTGGTATTTTAGTACCTGTTCCACGCTTGTCATTGTACGTTTTCAGGAAATGAAGAACTGAAAAGCTTCAGTAACGCTTTGTTGGCTCTGCAAGTTATACTATACTTGCTCTGTAAACAAATAAATACCTCCAATTTTAAACCGAATCCGTTGATTCTAATCCAATAGGAGCCTCTGACATCTCCATCTCCACCTAGAGATGTCGAAGACAGCACAGAGACCAGCCAAGGACCCATGTAGCTTTGTGTACAAGCTTTCCATCCTCAGTCAAAGTTCTCACACTTTCTTTGGACGTTAATGCAATACACAAAATGGCTAATTTCACCTGTAATCGCAGGAGTACAATGCCTGCTGTAGCTTTTGAACAACAAGATTGGTCGGAGGAGTAACTGAGGGACACAGAGCATGGACACAATTGGCTACTCTAAAGACCGACCGCATGATATATGCACAGTTGATGATTTCAAAACTGATATATACCACGATGCCTAAAAAACGGATCCTGTGCCCGCAGTCGATATGGGACGAAGATGCCGTGACGAGCGCATTCAGTGGTGTCGGTGTCAAAGCAGGCCACCTTACCAGAATGTACACGTAAGTAAAACAATGGCATCCATCCATAAGCATTGCCTCTAACAACATAATATGGTCGCAGGTACTTGGTCCGCCATCCTGCCCATACCTACCTTGACGTTGACCCACCCCTTCCCAAGGCAGCCATCCAAGTTTTATCACAAGGCTTTGCCATGCATACAACCTCAGTAGTAGATGTCAAAAGGTCATCTGATGGCGAAACTTTAAAACTTCTCATCGAGTTACAAGATGGCCTCCGTATTGAGTCCGTCATCATGTTTTACGATACGTCAAAGAGATGGCTGGCAGAGACAGGTCAAAAGGCTGGTATCCCACCAGAGAGACGAGGTAATAATGCAGGTAGACTAAGAGCCACACTATGTGTGTCTTCTGAAGTCGGTTGTGCCATGGGTTGCACTTTTTGCGCAACAGGGACAATGTCGCTGACTGCCGACTTGACTGGTGGAGAAATAGTTGAGCAACTGGTACATGCCCTCAAGTATGTGCCGAGGGATGTACTGCAGGGGATTGTGTTCATGGGAATGGGTGAACCATTGAATAACTATATTTCTGTCAAGTCTGCTGTCAAGTCCTTCACACACGGCACATCTTTTGCTTTCAGGCATAGAAAGATTACGGTGTCGACAGTAGGGGTGATCCACAGAATGAAACAGCTGGCTGACGATTTGCCAAAGGTGTCTTTGGCATTATCACTCCATGCACCTTCGCAGGAGCTCAGACAAAAAATAGTCCCTAGTGCAAAGGCATATAGATTAGAAAAGATACTGGCTGCATTGGAAGAATACCAACAAAAAACCTCCAACCGAGTTTTTATCGAGTATGTGTTCCTGGGCCCTGCAGTTAACTGTCTGCCTGAACACGCTCATCAGCTGGGTCGACTGCTGGAAGGCAGAGATGTGGTCATCAATCTGATAGAGTGGAATCCTATCTTGAGTCCTGCCATTCCATTTGGAGCCCCACCACAGGGGTCGGTGCAGGCGTTTTCAAGAATATTGAAATGGGAGTATGGTCTTCCGGTCACCGTACGGCAGGAGAAAGGGCAGGATGTCTCAGCGGCATGTGGACAGCTCGTACTAGAGCATGGGGTACGGTGTCATCAGAGCCTTATCAAGGATGTAGAAGATTTAGCACTTTCACACTAGGTAACAGGTGGCTTAGGAACAGTATAGTATAGTAACCACTCGTATCACTAGGGAGGTAAGAAAGGAAACCGAGAATGGCCCCTTCTCCACCATTTGGTCATCTCGACCCTCTGGACCCTTCTGAAATTTCATAATCAGCAGCCATAGCCATCGATGCGTG